>WTSP01008551.1:0-38009 GCA_025331215.1 Actenoides lindsayi
CCTAGGTCTTTTTCCCCAGAGCTGCTTTCCAACAGATCATCCCCCAGCCTATACTGATACATGGGGTTGTTCTTCCTCAGATGCAGCACTTTACACTTGTTTTTGTTAAATCACATTAAATTCCTCCCTGCCCACCTCTCCAGCCTGTCCAGGTCACGCTGGATGGCAGCACAACCTTCTGGAGTGTCAGCCACTCCTTCCAGTTTTGTATTATCAAACTACTTCTCCGCATCCCAACTACTTTGCATCCCAACTACTTCTCTGCTGACAGCTCCAAAATCTATTCACATTGCTTTCAGGGATGTTTCTGGGATCTTAGAGCCTGGCAGAACATAAGGAGTGATCTTCATGATGGTTTTGAGTGAACTGGTTGACTTTTAGCCTTCCCTAATGTTGGCATAGATCCCTGGAAGTCACCAGAGAGCCACAGGAGAGCATATGGTGTAGCCTGTTGTGGCTTGGAAATGATGACCAAGACTGACTGACTGCATTGTCACGTGCCACACTGCTATTTATGTGTAGTAGCCATGCTCATCTCCACAGTGCTGAACCAACATGTAAAACAGTACCACTCTGAAAATGTTAGCTGTGGCACTTTATACAAACTTAATTTCTCTCCCAGAGGTAGCCATGATTGTTCTTTGTGACTAATTTATGTCTGAGTTTACAGCTTGTTCTTCTCTCGGTCGTGGCTCTTGGACACAGATAGGAAAATGTCAGCTTTGCAGTAACTTTGCTATGTGAAATACACCACTAAGCAGTAAAACAATACTTTCCACTTTCTTCTCCAATGGATCAAATGCCTGTTTATTTCAAGTTTTAATTAAAAGTTCCCTTATTAATCAAGCTGTTAATATGTACTGCTGTTGATAATTATTGAGCAAAGGATGGTGGGCATAGGAATTAACTTGTGTGTAGGGAGATAACAAAACAATTCTTCAACAAAAATGTCTTGGAGAAATTAAAACAGCTGTAATGGTAATATGTGAGAACATATATTTCCTTCCCACTCATATGGAATTCTCTAGTAAACAGACTTACCAAAACTCCTCTTCATCACAATGCCTATTGTCCTATCCTTTGGCTTCCCTTGAACATCTGTTGAAACTGATGTCTCTTGGACCATACCCCTCCAGATAAACAGACTGTGGTCCCAAAGGCTGAGCATATTTCAAAGGTGAACATACTACGAATATCCTGGCAGTAGGCCTCTCTCTCCCGGTTTTACCCTGTATGTGATGGTAGCTGCAGTGAAGTAATACAGGGAAAGAAGTGACTTCTTAACAGGAATGGAAGTGTGGCCAGCAGGAGCAGGGATGTGATTCTCCCCCTGCACTCAGCACTGGTGAGGCCTCACCTCCAGTACTGGGCACCGTTCTGGGCCCCTCACTTCAAGAAGGATGTTGAGATGCTGGAGCGGGTCCAGAGGAGACAACGAGGCTGGGGAAGGGATTGGAAGGAAAGTCTTATGAGGAGAGGCTGAGGGAGCTGGGGTTGTTTAGCCTGGAGGAGACTCAGGGGGGACTTTGTCACTCCCTCCAACTCCCTGCAGGGAGGGTGTAGTCAGGTGGGGGTCGGGCTCTTCTCCCAGGCAACCAGTGACAGGAGGAGAGGCCATGGCCTTAACCTGTGCCAGGCGAGCGTTCTCTTGGATATCAGGAAGCGCTTCCTGACAGAGAGAGTGATCAGACAGTGGAATGGCCTGCCCAGGGCGGGGGTGGAGTCACTGTCCCTGGCTGTGTTTAAAGACAGGCTGGATGTGGCACTTAGTGCCATGGTCTGGCCGATGTGGCGGTGTTGGGTCATAGGCTGGACTTGATGATCTCAGAGGTCTTTTCCAGCCTCAGTAATTCTGTGATTCTGTAACTAGACTGGTTGCTCAAGACCTCATCCAACCTGGCCTTGAACACATTCAGGGAAGGGGCATCCACAACCCCTCTGGGCAATCTGTTCCAGAGTCTCACCACCCTCATACTGAAGAACTTCTTCCTAAGATCCAGTCTAAACCAATTCTTGTTCAGTTTAAAACTATTTCCTCTTGTCCTATCTCTGGATACTCTTCTGAAAAGTCCCTCTCCAGCCTTCCTGTAGTTTCCCTTCAGATACTGGAAAGCATTTATAAGGTCCCCCCAGAGTCTCCTCTCCATGCAGGACATCCCAGCTCCCTCAGTCTATCCTTGTAGCAGAGGTGCTCCAGCCCCTGGATCATCTTTGTGGCCCTCCTTTAGACTTGTTCCAACAGATCTATGTCCCTCTTATTGTGGGGACACCAGAACTGGATGCAGTATTTGAGGTGGAGGTCTCACGAGAGCAGAGTA
Source organism: Actenoides lindsayi (assembly GCA_025331215.1). NCBI lineage: Eukaryota > Metazoa > Chordata > Aves > Coraciiformes > Alcedinidae > Actenoides > Actenoides lindsayi. The sequence continues at coordinate 2,319 of WTSP01008551.1, forward strand.
GAGGGGGAGAATCACCTCTCTTGATCTGCTGGCCACACTCCTCTTGATGCATCCTAGGATACAGTTAGCCTTCTGGGCTGCATGAAGCCACGGCCAGCTCATACTGACCTTCTCATCAATCAACACCCCCAAGTCCTTCTCTTCGGGGCTACTCTCAACCCACCCTGTACCCAGTTTGTAATTGTGCCCAGGACTGGCCCGACCCAGATACAGGACCTTACACTTTGACTTGTTGAACCTCATGCAGTTTACACTGGCCCACTTCTCAAGCCTGTCATGGTCCCTCTGGATGGCAACCCTTCCCTCAAGCAAATCCACTGCACCACACAACTTGGTGTCATCGGCAAACTTGCTGAGGGTTCACTTGATGCCACTGTCCATGTTGCTGACAAAGATGTTAAACAGCACTGGATGCAGAACAGACCCCCGAGGAACTCCACTTGTCACAGGTCTCCACGTGGACATCGAGCCATTGATCACAACTCTTTGAGTGCGACCTTCTAGCCAGTTCCTTATCCACTGAGTGGTCCATCCATCAAGTCCATGTCTTTCCATCTTATAGACAAGGATGTCATGGGGGACAGTGTCAAATGCCTTGCACATTTGACGAACCCTGGGTGGTTCATCAAATATGGAACTTCAAATACGGAATGAGGATAGGAAAAAATCTTTTAATCTTCACACATAGCCTCAAGGTTCTTCTGGATTCACAGTCCAGAAAAGAAAGCAAAGTGGTATCAGCTAGTAATCAGGGACAACTCAAGGCCCCTCCATGAAATAATCACATCAGAGAGGCACTCCAGGTGAAAAAAAGAGAGAGATTCAAAGCTAACAGTCCCACTGAAGAGAGCCCTTATTCTCATGTGATACAAGAGCGAGGTGCAGTAAAGACTCTTTACAGCCAAAATGTAATTTTATTGACTACTGACTTCCTGTCTTCTTTGCACTTTGGAAGTGATTTTAACTGACTTTTAGATGCTCTCTTTGAGATGCTTTTTTTTTTTTTCTCTTATACTTCGAAAATGGCCTTGTTAAACATGTCCTTTTCTTGGATTCCTGGGTATTTTAGCAGAGTATTACCAGGATCAGAATCCCTCTGAGCGCTTTCTAACTGGAAATGTTTCTATTTTACAAATTATATACAGAAAATATAGTTTTGTGGGGTTTTTTCTTCACAGGGATGAAAGCCCATACAAAGAGGAGAACATTAAGACTGAAATGGGAAAATCACTAGGTTAGAAAAAGGAAGGTGATATTTTGCTCTTAGTACCTAAAAACAGCATTCTCAATCCATATTGGTGCTGTGAAATGTAGTGCTAAGAAGAGTCAGAAACAAAGGGAATGAGTGAGACAGGTCATCAAATTTTCATCATTTGGACTCCATCTCTTTGAACCCTTTCGTAACATTTCAGTACAAAATGGAAAGAGATAATCAGGTTCCCATCTATATGTGTGAAACACCAGGAGGATTATACAGTTCCTTCTTTTTTTTTTACCTGATATCTTCTCATGGGAACCTGACCAGTGTAATCAAGCGGTTTTGCCTATATATATGTGGATATATATGCACAGATGCTGTGTATGTCTACTTTCAAAAAAAATCTGTGAAAATCTTACAGTTTCTAAAAATATATACATGTTTTTGGAGCTTGGTAATTTTTACAGTGTTTGTCATTTTCATTTAAAAGTTTATTCCCCCTCCAAAAAATGAGAAAAAAGGTGTGTGTATTGGGGGTGGTCTGTCTCATCAAGAGCCACAGGGCTTGGGGCCAGCCAGCTCTTTTCAATTGCCAGGTCCAGGTGGGAAGTAGTCATATGGTTCCTATAAAGGCTGAGGACTTCACAGGGAATGGGAGACTTCCGTGAAGTCTGTTTTGTGTGAAGGAAAAAAGGGCTGAAATTAGATTTTACTAATTTTGAAAAATAGTCTGACTCCTGGAGGTGTGGTGGCAGGTATTGAGCTAGGGGGCTGCCCATGGGCCCTACCCTATAGGGACCTACGTGTGCTACCAAAAAAGCCAGTAGACTTCTTTGTATTATTTCAAAGTGCTGGTCACAACAACCAACCAACCAAATGCCTTTCCCCTCAGAAAAAACAAAGAGCACAAAGAAAACAACCCAACCCCAAGGAACCCACCACCCACACATTACAAATTCTGCCTAATGTACACAAATGACTTCTGTGTCAGACTGCTCCTAAACAATGCCTAATAGTGGATGCATCATTGTAAACTGTTTTCCATTTGTAGCATGCATTTCATAATAACCATTCTGCCCTATTTCCTGTTCTTTTGCTGGTAGAAAGGGACAGATGCCCCCTGCTTTACACTAAGTCTTCTTCACGCTGCCTGGCCTGTACTGCATGTGTGCTCAGTCCCTTCCTGGGAAGCTGGGATTGGAGGTAAAATGATTATTGTTATGCAATAATTATTCTTTCTTTGCCTTTTCTGACAGGGGAAAAATGCACAAAAGTTCTGGTCTCATCTGCAGTGCACCAATTAGAGATAGAGAGGACAGGTATTCATTTTCCATGGATGGTTCAAGGTTAGAGAAAATTACCCACTTTTAGCAGATAACAGAATCCTAACTATCTGCTTTAAACAGGGATTGACTGTTCACTATCTGAGCTGATAGTAGGTACAATATTTCATCCAAAGGCAGGCATATTTGCCTTCTAGTTTCACCACGATGTAATATTATTTTGCTGACCTTCAGTCACATCAGCACAGGAGTCAATGTAACATGAAAGGATGTGACAGAAGGCAATCAACAACACAAGATATGAACAGCCTCAAGAACTATGTCCTCAAGAACAGGACACCTACTACCCAGTCATATACAGAGTTTTGAGGTGTGAAGAGCTACCAGAAGATACAATGTAAATCAATGTATGCTCACTTTATTCACAAAGCGATGAATAATGTAGCAGGCCAGCCTGATTTACCTTCATTTGCAAATTGATTTCCTACACTTTTTTGAAAAAAAACCCAAATCACTAATCAATTTCAGATCAAAATAGACTGAAGCACAAGGGGAACTGCCAGCCCCATCTGCACGATGCAGACCCTAGAGCTGTGCCCTGAGGACAGCTCACAGAGCAGGGCATGGAGCTGCCTGTGTCCCAGGCACAGCCAGCAGGCACCCAGTGCTGTAGCTTGCCCCACCATACAGCCTGGGGGCAGATCGTGCGTGCCTCTACACCTGCACACACTGCTTCCTACCATCTTTGGGCTCCTCAGATCTAGCACTAGCTCTGCACCAGGTCAGTCCCCTGGGGGAAAGTTAGAAAAGCCCCAAAAGACAGCCCTAGCACTAGTAAGACATTAGCATTTAAATGACTGTTGCCTGCAAATTCACCTTTGGGGAGCCCTGGGTGCTGCCTGGCACTGGGATGATAGTACTAGGGAAGAGTCTGGATATACAGATGAGTTGGAATTGCAACACGTGAACGTTCTTCCCTTTATGGCTCAAAGAAATGACTACAATGCAGGCAGATCTGAACAAGAGACAACCCGCAGGCTACTCTTACCCCTCCTGCCCACCCCCACAAACCCATCCCACTGCCACCAGGTTCTCACAGCACTTTGTTGTGACCTCATGTGCAAAACATCACGTCTGGGCCAGTGACGCTGTACAGGACAGCAGGGCTGTTGCGGCACAGCGGCTCCTGGGAAAGGGCAGTGGGCCAAGCAGGCCCCGAGGCTCTGCCCGCCATACCCCACCTGGCCCCCCTGGCAAGGGGGCACAGGACAGCTAAAGGACACTGGTGGCTTCCAGGCAGCTTTCCCTAATTGCTCAGCCCATTTCTATGGCTTCGGCATGGCTGGTGTCTGCACTTGAGACTGTTCCTGCTACTTGAACCCTTTCCTTTTGGTTTTTTCACTCGGGGGCAGGGGAGAACAGCCTGTTGATAGTCCTCTCCAGTGTGGTGCAGGCCAGCTGATCTGTGTCAAATTTTTTTTTTGGCCAAAGCTATTTTAAGACATGAAATTACAAGACTTGATACATGGAGCTCTGTGGGATTTTACGCTTGGAAAACAATCTTCAGAATGTCCTCAAATATGAACAGTGCTTTTCTGTGGTGAATCTGTATGGGAGCTACACACAGTCTCATCTATCACAGTACTGTAGCAACAAAAGTAATTACTGCATAGTCTTTTAACCAACAAATCCCTTAAAGGGCTTGTGAGTGAGGGTGCAGAAGGAAACAGATTTCAACAGACATGGAAAGTATTTCCTATGTGACGATTTTAAAGGGAAAACAGCTGTAAGAATGAAGATATTCAGGAAGAAGATCAGATCTGTTAAAATGCTTAGATACTCTTCCACGTCTATACTCAGAGCAGCACTTCACAAAATGCATGCAAACTAAACTCAAGTTCATTTGTCTCATTTCATTCTTGGCTGCTCTTTTGGAGGACTAGGAGAATACAGCTGTAGAGTAAAACAGTTTAAAGCCTGAGCTCTTGAAACATCCGAGGGTAATACTTCTTCATTTTAAAACACAGATGGATTATTTCCACAGATGATTTGCAGATGTAACATCTAGCTATTTAAAGACTAGAGGGTTTTTTCCAACACTTCCAGAAGAACAGTAGAAAATCTTGTTTGTGGCAGGACTTAAACAGAAATTGTAGAGCTGTTCCATTAGTACCCATAGCACCCACCACAGTTTTACTCTTTGTTTCGGCAAAGGGTTTCCCTTTTTTTGTCTTTGCCTTTTCTCTATCTCACACTTGGCTCTTTTTTGCCCGTGTCCATAGCAGCACCCACTAGTAGATTGCAATGATGCTGAGATGGACTTCTGCCAGGGGAGGAACAGAACCAGTCAGCAACAGGCAATGCAGTTCAAGGTTGTTCTGGTTTTTTTTTTCCTCCATCACCTTACCCTTCTAAGAAGCCGTACCTGACTATTCTTTCCATCCTGATTATCTTGGTAAAGACTCATTCTGATTTTCATTGTATCTAATGTGCCATTGGGAGGCCAATAAAAAACAGCTAAGCAATGAAAGTTTATTGTGATGTGCTAACAGCTACAACATTTAATGCAAGACATTTGAGTTGCCTTCAAACACTTCTAGGAGCATTAAAAGAAAAAAATAATTGCCATTGCATATAGCAGAGAAAGTGCCTTGAGAGTATTTCTATTTCTTATTATTTCTCTTACAAGACACAAGAAAGACACAATGTGCCAGGCAATTGCTACTTATTACAAGATTTAATCCTACCTTAAGACTCACAAACAAGAGATTGCTGCGTAGACAAAAAAATAAAAGAAAATATTATGCATTTGTAACTATTTATGGAATTCATACATTGCTACTTATAAAATTGCTTATATTGTTGCTAAGTCAAAGCTTTAAGGAAAATCTGGGATCATTAGAACAAGATTACTCATGTGGCTGAGCTGAACACTTTATAATGTCCATATTGAGATCATTTTGTCTCTAAGCACAAAAATATTTAGGAAGGAGGTGGATGGACTAGGTAAGAGTTGGATGGATGTTGAGGTCATTATCAGAAGATGGAAGGCATAGATGAAAGAACACAGAACAAAAGGTAAATGAATAGGGAGGGATTTTGTGGGATACACCAGGAGGAGTATGTATATAGAACTGTATTCCTTAAATACAGTTGGGGGCGTGGGGGGCTTGAAAAATGTAAGGACTAAAGTGATTGAATGTGCTGTCACTGCAAGGAGTGGAGCAGAGCCAAAGAAAGGATCATTTGAGGTGAAGCAGCAAGCAAAGCTTACTGACTGCCATTTATTTATTTCACATATTTGCTTTTAGTTACAGCCATCCATTCACAGTTAGCATGTGTACAAAGAAAAATTTGTGAATCTCACAGGTTAATTATTAAACCCTTCCTTATTCTATCAAGGCATCCTAATTACCAATAACACCCCCTCCCCCACCAAACCCCCAAAAAAATTCTAAACCAAAAACCTACCATCTTCACCTACTCCTTTTGAAAAATCATTAACAAGCCCAGTAAAAGAAAAGTAGCTGGAAGTCTCAGATGACATAATGCAACTATCCTGAGACAAAAGTAATTTAGCAAAACCACTTCAAATGCAGTTTTTAACTACTGCAAAATCTGCCCCCCCTTCAATCACCTGTGGCCATTAGTCCTGAGTATCAAATTATCTCAACTGCCATGAAACATCATACAGAGAAAAAAGAAAATCTTATCTTGAGTATCTGGACCTTGGATTAGTAGAAGAAGAACCTAGAGAGGGACCCAGAGAGGAGGTTGAAGTGAGGACCACATGAAGTGTTTGTGTTTTTTCTCTGAAATATCTAGTTTAAAATAAAAAAGTGTGAGCACAGAGAACAAAAAAAGCAGGTATCCATACACAGACTTATATTTTTCTTTAAATATTTCTCGATGGAAAACTGAATTCTACAAACACTAAACCTGATGGTCATCCAGTTCAGATGTGGGACTTCAAGGTTATCAAAGTTAACCACAAGCCAGTTACCAACCATGGACTCAGATTGCTTCTTGCTTAGTCCCAAATCACTATTTTAGCCACTGCATGTGTAATACTGTTAAAGTGACTGCAAGTTTGCTTTTACCTGCTAGGAACTTTGATGCTTCTGCAGACAGAAACGAGTAGCCCTTTAAAAAAAAATCAGAATGGTATGAATAAAGTTGCAAATAAGCCATGCTATCATGGAAACCAAACTTTTAAAATGATGTGACCAAAGGATGCAAATAATGATAGAGAGAAAAATTTTGAAGTTGCTATGGTAACTATTAACAATTCAGACAGGCTGTTGATATGAGATCTTATTAAATATGTCAAGCCAAACATTTTATTTATAATTTAAAACTCCAACATTGTCACTTTGCAGTTAACAGAAATTAAAAAGCAATTTAAGATGTAACTTTATTATAAAGACTTGAGAGCTAAGGCTGAGATGACACTTCCATTCTACCTTGTCACTTTGCACATTCTAAAACACCTTCAAAAACCTTTAACGCTAACATTTTTCATGCTTGGTCATGGTCTGGAGAGAGGCAGAAGAAAAAGCATTTGCCTTCTTTTGAATTATCTTCTTTGGGAGAGGGAGAGATGGGAACGTCTTGATTTTTAGCCCCTGACATAACCACTTTCGTGTTTAAAGATCACATAGTGATTGTGTGCTATACACTGCTGTCCTTACTTGGAATATGTTATATCTGTTCTCATGTCAGTGAATCTTGCTAACTTTACAGATGAAACAGCAGAAAATATCCCAGAAAAACAAACCTCTAAGACCCCATTTCTGCAAAGCACTGTAATCTTCCCTGGGATTACTCATGTGCTTCAGATTACGTACGAGATTAATTTACAATGTGGTCTAATTTATTCTGTGGTGCAATTGCAATCCTAAAAAGAACATTAGCACACTCATGTTGTGTTACAGAAGCCAAGTTCCTTCCCTGGTTATGGCCATGTTGGAGTGGGAAGAACTGTATGGCCCTGGGAGTGTCAGAGAGCCTGCTCAAGGATCCCAGATCCCACACAGTTCTGCTGACAGACGGCCTCAGAGACTATGCACACGCTATACACTTAGCTGCCAGCCTTCTTACCCTGACCCATCTTTGGGCATCTTTATCCCCAGAACGACACTTGTTCCTTGGCTGTGAGAGTGTCCATGGGTCTAAGGAGCTATGGCTACCTACAAGTACCAGCTGACTTGTAGGTTGGCCCATCATGTGTTATGAAAAGTTAGATGTGCAGCGGTGGATTGTTCCCGAAGCCCTGGGTGCTGCCATGGTCACTGGATGATCATGCAGCAAGGGGGCTGCTCTAATGCACATTCCCAGGGAGGTAGATCTTGACATCACTTGAGAACTTACTCCTTGCTCTGCAGATTTCTGTACTTGTCAAGTACTGATGCTGAAATGGCAGTGATCTATTAATAAAATTACTTTTTCCTGTAGAGAAATCCTGTAACATAGCTATACTGTGTGGACATATAGCTAACTAGTTTGATGACACTTGACTAAATATCATGATACATTAGTGGATTTTACCTTATGTTCCCAATAAATTATCTGTAATTTTATGGCTTTATATCTGTGAATCGTGTTTTCTTTGAGCAAGATGCATTAGTACAGAGTTTGGATATCTGTCTAGTGAAACACGCATTTGTCATATGTCAAACTTTAATTTGCTTTGAGCCTCAGAGAGACACTGTTTCCACAGGCAAAACTAGCTTCAGAGAGTCCCACCCCTCCCTCTCCTGAACCACCACGTAGCCATGGCCTTGGTGTTGCAATTTCCACCCCTTCAGAAACTCTACAAATACATCTGCTTGTGGTGTCACTCAGTAACTCGAATTTTAAATAGAAATGCACTGGAAAAACTCTCTTGTGGAATCCTATTGTAACTATCGGGACATTTTGAGTTTCCTCATGGAACAAAGTACCTAAAAAATGGAACTCCCAAAGTAGTCTATGTTTTCCTTGATGACCATTTTAAATATCGCAATTAGTTCCTTATCCAGTTAAAATTCAGCGATTGCATATTGCATGCTAAGTTTCAGTTACTGTTTACTGTTTATCTATGTCAGGCTAACACGTGCCTCTCTTCACACAACCATTTGCAGGTGCTGTACATCTCCAGCAATCAAATAGCCTACATTATATATTTCTAATTATCTTATTAGTAAATGTGATGGAAAGATAGGAATACATTTACTGGTGTCCTCTCAGATATCCTTAAAAATGAGGACTGTCACTAGTGACAGTGGATGTCCTAATGTGGGTGTTTTTTCAGCCCAGTCAGTACGCATCATTTTAATGTGGCTGTGATCATAGCCCCATTGTGCCTGCCAATCCCAATTAACAGAATCACCCATCCTAGGGCTGAATTTATTGCTGCATGTGCAGCTTACTGGGACATGAAGCTGTAGTCTTGTAGTCTACAGGCCTCTGAAAAGAAGCCATGCCTCTGGGAACTGTGCTCAACTTTCTTCAGCTGTGAAATCTCTCTGTTGCAAGACACGTTCCTGTCACGTATTTTTCCTTATGGCAGGCTGAATATTTCCTTTTTTTTTTTTTTTTTTTTTGACGATTCCACTATCATCAGTGAAATATCAAGATAAACAGAAACATATTCAGGAGATAGCCTTGCTGTTAATCTTAAAGTTACCATTCAGCCTTGAAAACCAGGGCAGGTTTGCTTATCACTAGAAACACTTGGTTTGCACCTGCACAATGACTTATTACATCTGAAAATGAAATGACATCGGGCTTGTTTTTTTCTAAAAATTGATGTGCATGCCAAGTGACGTTTTTCAGCACACAGCAAGCGTTGTGTCATCTACGTTGTATCATATACATACAACATAATTCACATGTGAGACGCCTATATGGCACAGCACCAGCTTTCTTCTGCCAGCATCAAGCAATTTTACTTTTGGGAAGTAGGGGAGCAGTAAGTCACTTTTGTTGTACAAGACCTTTTTTGGCAAAAAGATAGCACCAAGAATTTCAGCAGCAACAACCAAAAGGCTGTGCATAGTGCAAGGATATGCAATATCTCTTTGGACCTCCAGGGACTTTCCCCAGATTCTGTGGCAAAGTGCGAAGAGATTGCTCATAGCTCTTTTGTTCCTTCATCTCTTCTCACCAATTTTCATTTAGAATCAAACAATTTTGCTGGAGGCAAAAGGTATATTTTCTGGCTTCATGTCCCAGAATTTCTGAAGATTGTTCTTGCACATGTCTGCAGCTGACATATTAAATATGCAAACTCTTCTCCTGATTAATGCTTTACGCTCTGTGTGAAGCCAATATAATGGGGGGGGGGGAGGAGGGAGGTAGTTTTCCTTCAAGTTCAGAGAGTACTGTTCACTGTTTCAAAATGATTCCACAGCATCGTACTGCTGCTCCCACTGGAATAATTAATTTCAAGTGTGTAAGAAAAACTGAAAAGAAACACGATTTTTTTTCAACATCCCTTGTTTTGTATCAGCATTAGAGATGATTTCATGCTCCCACCACTGCATTTGATAATAGAGAAAACTTAGGAAATAAGTTTAGGAAATTCATTAAAGGCCGCTTTTCCAAATGGGCTTGCAACCAAATTTTTAACTACAAAACCCTGGGCCAAATTATCAAAAGGGCTCACCTCCCATTTGGCACAAGATTAAGAACAGACTTTTTCAAAGCATTTAGCCACTTGAAGTTCTCAGTGTGACACCACTGGCCAGATTTCCAAACTTTCCACTCACTTAAGGACCTAGAAGTGAGCTGCACTCCTCTGAAAACAGTTATTGGTTTTGGAAGCTTCAAAACTGTATTATATTGAATATAGTCCAGACACTACACTACTCTAAGTATTTATAATTACTTGATAAAATACAAATGTTTCCTTCAATATCTCCATGAAGAGTTTTTCTGCATTCTTCAGAAAACTTCTGAATCTATAAGAGGAAAGTTTCCTTTCTGTACTCTTCAGAGTTCTTATCCAAAAGCTCAGACAGTTCACCGACAACTAGAGTAACTTCTCCTTTGTCTCTTCCAGATTCATAAAGAAAACTAAGATTAGCTCTCTTCACAAACAGTGAATTCCTTTATTTCCTTATAAAGACTTTGATACCACACTTTGGCTAGGAACCACATTTATTGCTAAAATTACACTCATTAGAAGCTAAAGATACTGAATGGAATAAAACAATCTCAGATCAAAGTAGCCTGCTCTAAACTACATAAAAACAAATTAAAGCAACTAATAAGACAGGAGGAACACATCAAGGACCTAAATGATTAACTTAGCAATTATTCTGACAACTTATTAAAGCAAGACTGCGTATTACGACCCACGGTTTCTAAATTAGAGCTTATTTTATTTACATGAATAAAGAAATGACGGTTTAGTTATTTAGCAAGATCTTCCTTACCAGTAAAAATAAATAAATAAACCACTCATTCTTATCAGGAATAAGTTGACCACTACAAAACTTGACTCTCCAAAATCCATCTCTCAAATCTTTCTGCATATTAGCACAGTGATCTCATTGATTCTATGTTAACAAACTGCAGTAAAAGTAATTGGATTTTACTGTGATCACAAACCCAAATATTTAAGGTTTGACTACATGCAGTATTAATCCATTTACAATTAGCTAGATTACATTATGTTTTCTATTTCTCCATGATTTATCTGTACTATCAGGAAAGTTTTTTGAAGGTAAGCTTATTATTACTTCTTTTATCTGTAGAAGTTTCATTAATCTGTTTTCTGCCCCTCCTGATATAGTCTCAGTTATTAAAAAGGCAATGGAAGAAGTAGTGGAAGTTTCAAAGTACAGCAATACAAGAATGAATTTCAAACAACAAGAAATGAGGATTGAGCCACCTCCAATAAGAGTTATGTTCACTCCTCATCTTTAGCAGCAGAGATTAGGTTTAGCATGTTATTGTTATATGAAATAAAATGGTTTAAAGCCCTCAGACAATTCTATATATCCAAAGACAGACCTGCATGTCCTTTAATGAAACCAAAAATAACATCTAAACACATTAGTATGTTCCACACTAACTCTACTTTGTATTTTGAACAATAGAGTTTGATGGATATGACAGTGCTGGACAAACAATTTATATTTATCGCTTGCTGCAGTGTGAAGATTATATTCAGACTCAATTCTGTCTAGGATTTAACACACCCATGGACCGAATAAAGATACCTTGTTTGTTATCTCATAATGTGAAGAAAGACTGATGGTAATATGTATCTGGTGTTGAATGTGTAAGTCCACAGGGTGTCTAAGATGGCTTTGTGTCTCATTCTGTCTCGGTGTATAATACAAATATATTTAATTTTGATATAAGAAATAAATTTTCTACAGTGAAAGCAGCCATTCATGGGAACAACTTCTTCAGGACTGGTAGAGTCCTGTCACTGGAAGTTTTCAAGATGTGATTGGACAGGGTGCTAGAAAATCTTACCTAGGCTCCTCTCCCCACAAAAGGTTGGAACAGATGATCTTTCAAGGTCCCTTCCAACCTGGGCTGTTCTGTGATTATATATGATTGTTAACTACGTTCTGCAGGTATCCACAGTAAGGCACAGAGATGCAGAGTGCTGCATCATAGAGCAGTGACCCCACTTGTGCTCTTCTTCCTCATCATCCTTCTCAAATCAACCCCTGTACAATCACAACAGCACTCACTATCTTCTTACACGCTTAGTTAGATGTAGTGTTTCAAACCATTCAACTTTACAGTTCAACTGGAAATGCTAAAGGTTTCAACTTACAGAAAAAGCTTAGGTATTGGAATACTGTCATGAGGTTAAAAAAAAAAATAATCCAACACCCTAGCAGTTATGTGGCAATTACAATTTTTTTTGGTATTATTTTTAATTATTAATATTAATTAATAATAAAAAAATCCCATACTCATTTTAGAAATGGTTGCAAATACATCCCTGTTACTTTTCTTCTGGGTGTGCAGAATTACTCTGTGTAATAATTCTGGGATACCCATGAGACCTTTCAAAGAGTTAACTAGCATCCCAGAAATCACTTGAAGAAAAGTAAGACGTGCACAAACACTACCCCTCAAGCAGAGAATAGAGCACATCCTGAACTTAATAGCAAAGTCCAGCATGGAAAAAAACCAGAGTGTTTCTTGAAAGCCTGGGAGATTTGAATGTTCATTTGGGTATACCTCCAGTCTGAAGACATGTCCTAGTGGATATTTATTTTATAGATCTGTTACCAGCATGAAATACATTAACTGAAGCAGACAAAGAGGACTGCATGGTAACACAGATGGACATAGCAGACATAACTGCATGAACTGTTTCATGGAGGTAGAGGTTGTGCAAACCTTTTTCCATGTTTCCAGTACTGGCAGCTTAGAGGAGCTCTATGGGCTGGAGTGCTGGCTCACATGGCACTCCTCTGTTACTCAGTGCCCAGAGGTAGCAGTTCAAGGCACTTCATAGATCAACCCAACTGGTGTTTTAGAAAATTGCTAGCAGGTGTCAGTATCTTGTTGGGTCTGGCCAGGGTTGGGACTGGTAGAGTCAACTTCCTTGCAGGGTGCCAGGACCATGTTGAAAGGGGTCCTTCCATGCAGCCTGAAACACTGTGATTAAGGGCATCCTCAAGCTCCCACCTGCCTGAGATCTTGCTCACACTGTTGTATGAACACAGATGAGGATATTACAGCCTTGCTGACGTGGAAGTCACACATCTCCTTCCTTTGGCCAGCATTCGGGGGGATGCTATCTACCTTAAGAGAGTGGATTTCTAGATATATCATTTCATATTCCCTTTCGTTTGTATTTTTGGGCCCCTGAGTCAGACTGTGTCTTGAAAAAACCTCAGGCCAAATTCTGTTTTCAGCTACAGTGCAGCTGTTCTGAATGAATTGCTTTGACTTTCTTTGCATTGCTTTGGATTAGCAATTGTAGTATCAAAGGGTAGAATGTGGATCACTGCATTCTTTCCCTACCATTCAAAAAAAAAAAAAGGAGGTTAACAGGATTGTATCACAGTGCATCAGGTAAGGAGTTTTGGAGAAACACAGAAAATGAGTCCTGACAGTTAAAAAAAAGAACCCCAAAACCCAGGTAGCTCAATTCAAATGACAGTCTGCTTTTCTGACTGCTTGGTTTCATTTGTCAACACCATTTAACTGTACATATATTTTTTAATTGTCTAAAAATAACAATTTTGAAGAATCCGAAGATGTTTTTAGGCAGTCTGGGGGAACTTTAATCACATTCAACTGAAGTGCTCACTCAATTCTCAGATCTAGTTTGAACTCTTATTTTTGTTCTTTTGTAAGATTCATGTGAAAAGCCACCATAGCCTGGGGTTTTGAAGTTGAAAGATTATAATTTGGCCTTCTGGCATGTATCTTTGTCAGGTTTTTAATCTCTATATGAAGTTCTTTCAGCTTTAGAGAGAGACCAATTGATGTTCCCTGAAGCACATATATTCTTTCAACACCATAAAAGACGACAGCCATTGTCATTTTCAATCTAGAAGTTTTATTCTTTTTATTCTCAAATTAATTTGGCTTACTAGTTCAATTGCTTGTGTCAGGTTCAGAAAACAAGAATTAATGTAATCTGATTTCTACAGCTATCTATAGGCTGTTGGTCATACAGCCTGATATCTGAATGTGATACAAAAATACTCAGCAGAACCAGACACCTCAAATGGCTTAAGAGATAAAACCCTTTAAATAAGCTTGAGACAGATCTGAATTTATTTAAATGTCTGATTCTAAATGTACTTATGCCTAGTAGTAATGTTTACCATCTGCCTGATTCTGTCTGATGAGGTAATTGTAAATCTATAAATAGCTTAACATATGCTGCACATATTCTGGCCTTAAATATAACAGCCTTTGTGTAAAACAACTGGAAACAATAAGAAGTGATATTAGCTTGGGCATTATTCAGGGTAAGCTGACGAAGGAGTATAAAGGGTTTTCACTCTGTATTATTTGTATCTTCTCCTCCAAAGGCCTGGTTAAAACCAAAGCATTGTTTATAGGCCCAATTCTAACAAGTTGTCAGTACTTTCTGTGATTCATATCTACTGAAATAGGCATTTGAAATGTAGTAAAGCAGTTACAGAGTAATGTATACTGTAAAGCAATAGGAGAACTACATTAATTTAAGATGAACAAATGATTTTTACTCTCAATGATGAACATCACAGCCCAGTGCATGCTTCCGTTCCTTCTACAGGGTGGAAGATGGGAAAACGATATACAAACGTAGCAATAATTGAAGTGTATCTTAAAAGAATCACTTTAAAGGCAGGTTAGAGGATTCTTGACACTACTGTACCTACAGCCATTGTACGAGCAGTCAAAGTGCTGTTTCATAATTACAACTAAGAATACCATTAATGCCAATTATCTGCCAAAAGAATTGTAATTGCTCATGTGCACTCACCTAGAATAAAACCATACGGAAAGAAACAAAGTGCTTTAAAAAATCATACATCTTTTAAAACCACACTTACTGGCTCGCAATGTTTTGCCTACATGGCAGGGAGACCATGAAATGTAACCAAAGACAAGCCTATGGCTGGGTCACTGGGTGATACTCTTTCCTGGATCAAGAGTCAGGCTGGATGAGGCTCTGAGCAACCTGATCTAGTTGAGGATGTTCCTGCTTACTGCCAGGGGGGTTGGACTCTATGACCTTTAGAGGTCCCTTCCAATCCAAGGCATTCTATGGGTCTTAGAAAGATCTTCCAGTTAACAGAGAGATCATATTTCCTCTTGCATGAGGAAACTCCAGCACCAAGGCTACGTTGCAGATTTCTATGAATAAGATCTGGAAATCTGACATCAGCCTCTTCATTCAGGCAATCGGTTCAGCTGCTTGCAATGGCACCCTAGTGCAGGTGGTGGGAGGAAGATACATCACCAAATTAGAAATAAAACAGTGAGTGACTCTTGAAACTTCCTCCCGGTGGCATGGTCAGTCTCTACCTTACCTGTAGCCTTCACACAAAGCTTAAAAAAAGGCCCAAAGATGCGAGTAGGTTCAGCTGCTCACATCAAACACATATAATTCTCCTGTGGAAAGCTAAGAGCTGGGACTATTCTAAGGTTTCTTACTGAACAGTGGATACATTGAACAGGACCTTGGCTATCATGCTGTGGGCTGTGTGGCTGTACTCTGCATCATATGTGCAAAGAGGCAATTACTGTGTTTCTTGCACTATTAATTAGTCCGTGATGTTTCTGTGGACTTATTTATCGGAAAATTTTGTTCCATTTGTATTTAATGAGTGCCCCTCCTGAGCATCTGTTTCCTGACCTTCAAAGCCCTCACCTGGTCCAGGATTCTTCCCAGGTTATTCATTATCAGCATGAAACTTCTGGAAAGTAGGTGAGAAAAGATGAACCAATTTCCAGCTGTGTGCAACTATGCCCAGCCAGACATCTTCATACCATATGGGTGGCTAGACTTCAATCAGGCAGGACTGAGAAGCTGAAGGAAAGGAGGAACTGTCTGAGAAAACTCATCTCCCCTGAAGCTATCATTATTTTGAGAGTGTCTGCACATTTGATGTAAATCTTTCCTCTGCTTCCCAATGCCCCGTGAGGCTGGACACCCAGCTAACCTTGGATCAAAAGGTACCCGATTCTGCATGTGACAGATAATACAGTGCATTGTGGCTTTCCAAAGGAGCACACTGTAACTGTGCACGCTCACACTGACAAAATCTATCAGCTCTGACTACTCGGAACATAGCACAGGCAGTCTATATGAAGGAGCAGTAACCATCAAAGTGAACGGAACGAAGATATGAGAATGACAGTGAGGAGGTTGAGCACTGCAGATGACAAGGAAAGAAATGAAGAGTAAGCTGCAAAAGTGATTTCAGTGAGAAGACGAAGAAGAACATGGAGTGAACCAAAGGAGAACGCTGAAGTACTAATTATTATATTTTAAAATATTTAAATAAAAGCATTGTCACAATACCAATTAGTGCACTTCATTATTTGTTCTGCGATCAGAAGAGAAGGATACATGTATTAAAGAATGATAGATACTTACAAAAGGGTTTCAGAAAAGCACTAAGGGTATTCCTGACACGTTCTCTATCTCCAGTTATGCGGGGGTGTGAGCTATGAATTGTCTGTCTTGGGAATTGAGTGGAGGGTGGTGGGAGGTGAAATAAGCAGGCAGGGTCAGATGCTCCTTTGACAGGAAAGGAATAATTTAATTTACAAATTGCAGAATTCATATCACTTGAGCTCAGATTCTCACCCTATTTTCACTAAAATAGATTTGATGTGACTTTTTTTTTTTAATTCCTACATAGAAAAATTCTAGATAGTCATCTAAATATCTGAATCTCCCTATCACTTCCTTTAATTTTTCTATTATTTTATTATAAGGCCAAAGCCATGTTCTTTTATATGAATAATTTCAGTCATTTTACCTAACTTGCAATTGTGAACAGATTACGGTCTTCATTTCTTTTGTATCCACTGGTGATGTAGCAATTTCTAAAATAAAGACAGAATGAAGCTCATATCAAAGCAGACTGTGCTTCCTGCCCTTCCAAAGTAGTAACATGTGCTAGAAAGAAAGGAAGCGATGAGGTCCAAGACAATAAACAGACAGAACATGTGGGAAACAAAATGCCAAACTACATCCTTAGTGTCCTTAGTTGTGCATCTCTACCGGCTTCTTTGTGATTTAGTCATATCCTCAAGAAAACAGAAACACTAATTTTTTACATAACTGGAGCATCAGGAGAATCCCATTTCTGACTAGGATGCTTTACAGCAACAAAATAAAACCCCTTTATGATCTGCATGTTATGTTTCACCCAGTTCTCCCAATACACCCAATTCACCTTAGAAGTCATAAAAAAACCTGGAATGGTGTCTTTCCTCTCCCACTTACTCACTTTTATCTCGCAGTAAAATGAAAACTTACTGTGTCCCAAACACAGTGTTAATGGATGCAACATTCAGATAAATCCTAAGGATTTTTTATAACATTGACAAGTCCCTGATCTGAAGATAAACTTTTGGAAGATTCGTCCAGTTTAAATCATTGTTGGGCCAGTGAAATCAATGGGATTACCTAAAATCTGGGTCAGTGTAAATAGCACATGAACTCTGGACAGAAATCCCAGCGTGTCTTAGCTGTATATGCAAAATGAATAGACCTCCTGTACTAGGGTGAGGGAGCAGGTAGAGGATGGAGTTGCAGGGCGCGTAGCATTCCCAAGGCTAGTACCATGAAAATAAAATATAATATTACTTTATTTTACCTTAACTTAGTAGTACCATTGCCTAAATACCTGTACAGCAAACACTTGCTTGTGCCGTTAGTTTCTCTGTCCCTGGGTAAATAAGACAGTTGCTGTTACTGTGCTGATCTAAGGTACTGCGCAAACGTGTTGAAACATTTTGTATTGTTTCATTTATGGCAGAACAGAAGCCAAAATGACTTCTATGTCTGTTCTCCAGTATTGTTGCAATGATATGTACTGGAGCAGCCTGGGGATGGAGTATTAGTTAACTGCTTTTACAGAACAATGACATAGTGTCAAAACCCAAAAGTAGGGATTGTTCCACCTTTCATTGTTTCTTGCAATGATATCATGAAGTAAAAGCTATTGAAAAACAAGCACATAAACTATGGAAATTATTTGCCACTCTCTTCATATTTCACACGCGTTCCCACTGCATATTTCCTTGTGCAGTGACTTCATTTCTCCTTCAATTACCTTTTGAAGCCTTCTTTTCTAGCACTTCTCTGATAAATTTTGCACCACATTTAAGGGCTATTTGAGCTTGTGTACAAACAACAGGGTTTGTAGCACAGAATCCTCAAGGCTATCTCCTGAACTTCCTTATACTAGTAAGGGGTTGTAAGAATACAAGAATCCATCCTTGAGGGAGGCACAAGAAGAAGCAGAAAGTGTTATGCGTGTAGTGATGCAGGGAAGCAGAAAAGGGTTACATTTTTGTATCAGTGGTTAAATCACACTATACCGTGGAACAACTATTGCCAGTTAAAGCACTATTTCAGGAACAGAGATAAGGATTTCAAATAACTGTTACCAAAAAGGAGATTGTTCATAATAACTGTTACACAAATGATGAAATAAAATCAAGAATTTTGTCATTGAGTTTAGTGGGAATAGTCTGACATGCACTATCTAGCCTTTAAAATACTTCGCGTGGAATTTAATAGAAAATTATAGCTTTATCCCTAATAATTCTTTTCTTCCCTTTTACCTGAATCTACACTGAGAGTTACCAAAGATCAAATGAAGAATTTGCCTATAGTATTGAAATCATTACATCTAATTAACTTTTAAAGTATTTTAGTCAGCTCTCTAACTGAACAATGCTTTTCTTTGGAAGAAACGTAGGAAATACCTCCAATGTTGAGTTTTATGGTATGATTAAATTAAGGATCCCGTAGTTCAAACATGTTTCATAGAAACAACGCCATGGACTTTTGATTGTCACACTACACAGAGACGAACAGAAGGTCAAGCACATACTATACACTTATGGGCACAGGAAATAGTGTCTTACACGTCGTGGAAGAACTCAGATGGAAACGAGCAGGACAGATGCTGTACTTAGAGGGCTTAGGAGCAGACCTGCAAATTTCAGCAGCTACAGGGGCTGGACTACCTGAAATGTCCTTCCGTAGAACAGTACATGCATTGGATGATGGTGTACTCAATACTCAGCCAAGGAAAAAGTTTCTCCACACACAGACTGCCATAAGAATGGTATATGGCATTTGCTAGTCACATAAACCAGTTGCTGCTGAAAGAACAGATTCAAGTTATGCCATTTCATGTTTGGTATATTCTTTATAATGAGCATGTAGAATCAAAGTTCTAATCCTGCTAGCAGGTGACCTTTTAAAAATTCTGTATTTTTACTGCCTATCAATTTTGTCTCTTTCTTCCAAGCTCCTGAGATTGTAATCAAAGATGAGTAGGAATTACCAGAGAATTACTGAACACCGAAAAGGACAAAGTGTTGAAGATGGCTTTCACCCAGTATATGCACTAGTGCAGCCACGATAGCTGATGGTTAATAGACTAGGTGCGTATATGCACATTAGCAAACTAAACAATGTAGCAATATCCACAGAGAACAGGTTTCATTGATTAAATCATAAACATAGTATCTTATTATGCTTCAGGGGAAACAGAAATATGAAAAGCAATGCATGCATTTTTGAATTATAAGAGGAGGGAATATTGGCAAATCTTTCAGCAGCTGTTTATCATGAAAAAGAAGTTACAGTTACCATTCCCCAGCCATGCAGTCTGAACGAACTAAAAATTGTACATTAATAAATTATAACAATGATGCATGAAGCTAATATAAAATTTTTGAAGGCAGTTTCTTAGTCCAGAGGGAGTTGTCAAATTTGCTATTTGTGACTTTAATGTTACTTGGAATTTTTTCTAGGGCATTTAAAACTCCTTTTGTGACTCTTCATCAGCAGTTTCGCAGACAGCAAAGGCCTTGACAATATACATTTTCACTTTCTGCATGGCTGATGGACTTTATATGCTATATCCAATTTAAGGGTAGAGCAGTAGATTACATTGCTAGATTATAGAGAGCCATTGCCATCGCAACTGAATCATTGCTGTTTATAGTAATTCTTACTATTTGGTTTTTGACAGCCCTTTGTGACTGGAATAAAAGATGATGCTGAGATTATTGTCAGGCTGCTATAATAGCTAGTAGTGCATGAAGTCTGCAGCAGATGGACTTGAACTTACGAGCCCTCTGATTCTCAATAGCCTTTCAAATGAGCAGTGTCCTCCTTGGCCACATGTAACACGACTGGCTTTGACAAATTCTGATTTCAGAAGATGAAATATTATTTCAGCCAGCTTTCTTTGTTCTATTTGCAATATTTTACGGGGCTTAATTTGAGAGGTATCTTAGAACAAATTGATTTCCAGTTGCATGAGGTACACTACATTCCAGGCATATCCAAACTGAACAACAACAAAGCGATGTGACATAGGCCACTTCCAAAAGGGCCTCACAGCCACTGCATATTGTAATTGAAATTGCTGTGTAGCTTTCTTTGGATAAACTCAATTGCTCATGATCTCCACTAATTCAAACAGACCTTTAATCTGGCAAACGCAAGCCAATAGTAAAAATTTGTTTGCATATTGTACTCCAGAAGGATTCTCTCCTAACACAGCTGCTATTGACTTGGATGCTGTTTTAGCTGCTGTCAAGAACACGGAAGGACAGCAACTAGCTTGAATTGCTGCAGGAATGTCTTACGCTGGGTTTGTATCACTAAAGACTCCGTACAGAAGCACATTTCTCTCAGGTTCCTTAGTTCACTGATTGCTCAGTGCAGTACAGGCTGACTTACTGTTTATGAACAGTCAGCTCTTTATGCCAGAAAGAGACAACAGAAAGTCACTAGAGTGAGCTGAGCTTCAGCAGTTCTCTGGATCCAATCAATGCATACCAACAGCCAAGGGCCTCCAAGGCAGGCAAACTAAAAGCCAAATGATAAATATTCCAAGGCCTGGTTTAAGACTTTGTTGGATTTTATCTTTTGTCCATGTATAAGGTCTTTGTATTAGGATCCATTACTTCTTTTGCTCTTTTTTTTTTTTTTTTTTTTTGCATATCATTCTTTCCTCATATGCTAGAATTACAGTTTGGTATTTTATTGCATTGCTGCTGTTCAAGATTCTACAGTTAAAGTTGTGTCAGCACTTTTACTACAAAACCCATTTACAAAGGGTTTATAACAGCAATAAAGAAGCACTACAGAATGAAAGGTGGTGTACAAAGTTTCAGCATGGAGCATTGTTTTTTTTTATCACTTTTTTTACAAACAAATAGGATTTGCTATTTTAAGCACTTATCAGTGCAAAACAATTCCAGTTTATAGATTATTGCCTATATAATGTGGCAATCAACTGTTATTAAAATGAAACAAATTATAAATACTATGATTAAAACTGATTATGGAAAAAAGTGCAGTGAACACAGGATAATACTGCCTTCTCTCCTCCAAAGCCAGAAAAAAGAAGTGACCACAAGTGCTTTCAAAGGGCAGGTTGCCCCATGGATGTTGTGTTTCAATAAAAAACATACTGATGAGGTTCAATGAAGGCTTGAGAGTGCCTGTTTGGGGCTGTAGTTTGTCCTCATTACTGGGCCTTCTATCCATAACTGAAGTCATCAGTATATTACCTTTCTTTTTTTCTCTGCTTATCCACAGTGCTATATTTTGAGGCACTCTGCAATACCCCTCCATGGCTCAGAAGATGCTATCTGGTTGAGCAGCTTTCCTTGATAAACTGCTTCAAGGGGGTTGATGAGTAAACTCACAGCTCCTCACCAGTGATTCATTCCCCAAGATGAGGGCCCAGCAGCCTATTCAGAAGTCACAGCATTGTGACAACATGATACAGTGCAATTCATGAGTCCAGAAGGACTGCCAGAGAAAGCTGGTCATATGGCTTGTAATTTATGAACTAACTTGGACTATCTTCATGGAACCCTGTGTTGCACCCTGGAGACATGTCCTTAGATTTCCAAGATGTGCTGACAGACTAGGAGTGCCCCACTAGTTCACTGCATTTGTGAGTTCATTCACGGCCCTGCATTTGGCTGTAGAGTGGTGAGACTGGAAAACTAGTTTCAAAGTATGCCTACTATAAAAGGCGTTCAAATACAAAAAAAAAGCTCTGGCTGTGTACATGTATGGATGTTGTATGCTAAAAATCTATACTAAAACATGCTGTGTCTATACTGGGACCAGATGTGTTCTGAAAGCTGCACCTGTGAATGCACTGGATGAGACTCACTGGCCAACTCAGATAACCAAGAGGGAAGCTACATCAGCACAAACTTCAGCCCAGGCTACTAATACCTTCCAAAAGCTTTGTGTGCTTCTCAGCTGAAGTATGTGCTGCCACAGCCTTGGCTGTTAGCACTGTGTTCAAGTGAGGTAACAGATGGGCTACTGCCTGCAGTGCAGAGAGCCCTGAAGTTCAGGTTCCACTGGCTTTTACTGAATCATAGATCTGAAGTAATTTTAAAATGTTAATATCTTGCACTCGGTGAAAATGGGGCTGTCTTGTATTCTGACCATGCACTCGCTACGCAGGTAACTTTACACATGGGACTTCAGAGAGCTGCCTAAATTACAGTGTGTTATTACAAACTCCAGTGAAGACTGGCACAAAAATCAGGAATGATTTTTAAAAACAGGCCACAAATTCCAAAGGAATAACTACTAGCAACGAGGGGAAAAAAAATAAAAATCAGGTTTTACAATGGTGCTAGCCACATATTAAGAGAGGATCTATTGTTGTCCTCATAACTACTGTGTATCTAAAAAAAAAATGTAATAAACTACAAATATGCACTCAGGGGAGATGTAGCTTGAATCATCTACACATAAAATACCTGTGACATATTTAAATGAAGTTTTAACAGGAAAACTATTAAGCATATTTTCCAATCTACCTGCGAAGGAATCATTAAATACTAGTTATTTTCCTAAATATTTAAACCATCGACACACCACCTAGGCTAGCAATGGGTTTCCACCAATATAAATGGGTCTGTAATAATTTAAAACAACCCCAAGTACCAAAGGCAGAACTGCACCATAACCTCCCAGTGACCCCTGTTTTTTCCTCCCTTTAGTAATGAAGGTTGCTGGCAGCAAGGTTGTTACACGAACTGACAAAAGCAAGTGGAGACAGTGAGCTGTGCTTATTTAAGTCCCTATTCTTCCATGCCACTCAGCTTCAATCCTGTGCCTGGCAAAACATCATCAGTATTCTCTGCCTCTTTTAACTAAAGGAAGCAAATCAAGAACCAGACAGGCTAATGGGAACTGAACCTCAATTTCTTGGCCTCTTGCTCAACCTGTGAAGCCAAAGGAAAAGCAGCCCCCTTCTCCAGGCCTTGCACTCTCCTTGCCAGCTGGGAAGTGGAGCAGCTCCTCACCTCCCAGCTCCATGGCAGGCAGAGCACAGACTGCTTCCCCGGCTGCGAGCGCCGCGGGCCAGCTGGGAATCCGACTGCTTCTCCAGGTCTCCTGTCTGCTTGCCAAAGAGAGTCTGCAGGTCTCCTTTTCCACTTGCTCCAGCCAGTCAGAAGGTGATCTGTAGTGCTATTATTGCAGTTAGCTAAACGGGCCAAAAATCTCCATACAAAAATGAAGGTTCGGTAAATCTCCACAAGAAGCGGGACCGAAAGATGAATTTCACAAGGAAAAGGCATCCCCCTCGGTCTCTCCCAGTTGCCAGTGTGTTGAGTCACATTTAGGGGCTTTTATTTCCATCCCTCCTCCTAACTGCCCTTAATCTGAGGCGCATTCAACTAGAAAGACTAGAGACACATTACAGGGAGGAAGCTGACGAAGCAACAGCTACTGACTAGAGCTGGTTGAAAGGTTTTCTACAAAACCTGAAACCACATGAAACCCGCCTTGTTTCATATTTCATTGCAACTTGAAACTTGAACCAGATTTGTTGAAAGGTTCCCTGAGGATTGTGGTTCCAGTTCCACTGGCTGATCCATTTATAGTACACAACTTTATTAGACAAGCTGAGGGCCAGCGTAGCTGGGCTCTGTTTCACGACGGTGAGAAATAAAGGAGAAGGTCTCACCAGACTCTGAACCCAGGAAACAGTCTCGCCTCCCTCTCTCACACACAGACAAGCAATAGCAAGTGAGGGCATATCCCCTCTTTTCCATTTCCGTACGGGATAACCAATCAAAAGATCCTTAGTGATCAAGAGCCATGGGATGCCAAAGAAAGAAGCATCCTTCCTCTCTCCCAGGAGAGGCCAGGTTTCTGCCCCCATACATAGGTCACAGCAGCCTAGTCTTTGACCTATTTGTCTGCTTGCAGTTTATCCAAGACCAGATTATTGTTTTCACCTGAAGTAGTTGCTGCACTGAGTGGTTCAATAGATGCTTTGCATAAACAAAGTTCTGCCTCTTGTTGCCGTTCACGCACTGTCTGCACAACTGCGTGCTTCAAACAGCCGATGCAAATCAGATGACTTCTGGTCAGTGAGTCAGTGGTCATAATTTGTATCGTTTTATGTTGCCACTACTCACACGCACGTAGGTGCTAGTGAACAGAAAAAAGCCTCATGCAACCTCCAGTATATCCAAAAGCCTCACCTGCCCCAAATGGTCACAACTAGCAAGTACACAATCATCCCGTCTGTACACACATTATTTCAACAGCTTTATTAATGTAGATACTCAAAAGTACATTTTCTTTTCCCCTTCTTTCTTCTTTCCCTCTGTGCTTTTCCAGCTCTAGTTTGAGTTTTGTTTTGAAGCACTGGATTCATTCACATATCAAAGGGAAATCTAATGCGTCAGAGCCCACATAGAAAACAAAGGCACTGTTTACACGGCGGAAACTTGCTCAGAGAAAAGCAGCTGAGTTTTGCAAGGCTCACCCACTGACTGCCACCTTGGAGGTACATCAAACATCATTACTTGCTCGATACAGTCAAACATTTCTCTTTCAAAGCCTGCTAACATAATGTATTATTTGTATTACTGTACTACTGAACAGTCACAGTCCTGAGCAGTGGCCTTTGAAGAGTATCTCCCACCTTAACTGAGTTTTGCCAGGTGAGCAGCAGTTCAGCTCTATGGGTACAGAGGTCCTTGTGGGCAAATCTAGACAAAATTACACTGGAAGGAACTACTCCTTACCATGATATCTCAAAACTGGGCATCACTGTTCAGGATTAACCTTCCCTCACCCAGGGTTTGTACTGAGGCATTAAAAAAAACCCCCAAAACCACAAAAAACCAAACCCCAGATCTTTCTAATCCTGAAGAGTTACTGTGATACTTATGATGTGCTTAGACTAACATATAGGAGAATGTGGCCATATTTTGGGGGTCCTATCTCCCTCCATATTCTCATTTAAATAAATGTCTTCCTTTTTGATCAGTGTCAAGAGAGACTCTGGCAACGAAATGCACCAGCAAACTGGCTGCTTCAAACATCACATTGCACTTTCCAGGCCAAGTGTGGAAAGCTGTGGTTGATCCAAAACCCATCTTCTTGCCATCTGGTGGAGCAGGAGCTGAGTGGCCTTCCTATCTTGCAGTTTCACCAGATATGCTTTCTTCCTTTAGCTGAGAATTATTGATCACTGTTAGAGTATCTGTTTACTTTTTTGGGGTTTGTTTGCATGCCAGGCTGCATACAATGCATCCACTATTCTAAAAATGTAGCTGAGTCTCCCAGCCCTACACTAAGCCTGATCTCTAAAGCAGAGATGAAAAAGAGGGGCTGAGTGTTTAAAATGACACTCATCTCACAGCCTCCATACAGTATGAATATTGTTTCTTTATTCTGGCTAAACTTTTTGGCAATTAAGCAAAACCCACACAGAAATCATAACTTTGTTCTTTCATGATACTTATCCTTTATCAGTTTCAAAATAGCCAGCATTTTAGCCGTGCTCCTTATTTCCAATTGCAAAGCTGAATAAAGCAAAGAGAAGGGCATATTTTGGCACGCTCAGCTTCTAACAAAATACACGTAATTTAAAACCTTTCCTTTCAGAAGCTTACAGAAACCTAACCAGAAGCTAATTGAGGGATACAAAATTCAACCTGTCACTGCTTGCTACAAGGAGGCACTGACTACAAAGTGCCTTTGACTGCAGAAATACAGCAGACTTTCAGTCCTCCACTCCTTTGCAAAACTAAAAGGACCCCCTTGTCAGTCAGAAACTTTGGCAGGTTAGTATCAATACAAGGAAAAAAAAGGCCCAGTTCTGATCACAACTCAGAGGAAGTCTGCTCATGTAGTTGTAAGGTTTTTGTTTGTATTATAACCAGCCACAAACAAGAAAGAAAGAGCGGGCACATTACTGCAAGTTCTCAGTACCTTTTATCAATTTGTTGTTAGTGTTTATTACACTGGATATATAATAATGGGTTTCCTATTAGACTCAAATGATTAGTTTCCTTTTAAAATGTGGATGTATTAATTTGGCCTGTAGGGTAATAGCTTTATCCTAAGAAATGTGTATTAAAGTACAGTCCACAAAACATAACTCCTAAGAAATACACTGGGCTACACTGTGAACCATGCCTATGCCTGGTGACTGGTCACCCTGAAAAGGGTATTGCTTACCTGTGCCTTCTTTGAGGGGGCTGACTAATATTTGCAGTGATGTTGATGTTGCCATTGGCTTCACTGTACTAGGTCGGTGAGCAAGAAGGTAAGAGGCTTATTCAGAGTTTACACTTTCATCTGAAGCAAGATGCAACAAGTAGCTTTGAGAAGTAAAAACAAGAAATGAAAAGGAATAAATGTTATGTGTAGGGAAAAAAATTGCAAGCTAACAAAATAGCTATTTCACAGTTCAATGATTGCAAAATAATCTAAAAGTTTTAAACAAAAATCTCCAACTTTCAGTCTGGCTGTCACAGAACCCCTGCTGTCCCTGGGTGTAAGAGACTTCTTGTGCTATTGTACCAGACTGCTTTGAGGAGCGATTAAGAGGACAGCAGCATTGCACTTGTTTATGAAATGAAGATATTTTATTCCAAAAGCCATGGATTGAAAAATAGAGATGCATGTGAGAATGAATACTCCAAGCTAGCACCTCAAGAGTAAGGAGAAGAGCAAGGGAGCAACACAGTATTTTGAGCCATTTTGCTTCATGGATTTAGATCAGCGGCTGGGAGGAAGAATCCAGCAGAGCTTAACTGACTCTCACTAAGGGACTGTCACTGAACGCAAAGGACAGCAGCAGTCTGCTGGACCAGTGACACTCCCGTGTCAGCACCTTGTCAGCTGGATGTGCAGCTCCACTTCAGAGCTAAGGACACTCAGAGGAAGCAAAAAGAGGAAACTCCATTTTGTTTCATCAGGGCAAAGCAGTAGATACAATGGAATTGTTAAAGGCAATTTGTAAAAAAATAAAACCAGATTTATATTTCTGTGGCTATCTGAAGAAAAGCTTCTCAGCTTCCAAAAGCTTTAGGCTTATTTCACTATATTCAGTGTTATAATCCCAAGAGCCTAACAAGCAAGAGCCATGCCTTCATTCCTTAGCAATAAAACCACTCCTTGCCAGGGCACCATGGGAAGAGGAGTAACAAAACTCTGGCTTTTCCCCCCTGTGACAGATTACCGTGTACGGGTGCATGATCCCTCCTCTACCCAAAACATGCACTCAACGCTCACTTTGAATACTGGTTCATGTGCTGATATCTTGTACATCTAACATTAGGTTTTACCTAATTTGTTACAAAACTTCTAAAATAATACTGCTCTTTTCTAAGCGCCCATGCCAACAGTATAGAGAGCAAGCAACAGTAAAGAAATAGATCAACAGCAGTAGAGATACTACAAGCCAAGATATGTATTTTATTACTAAAGTCTCTTTTTCCTCTTTTTGAATATACACCCAAACCACCTTGCTCCATATGCATATATAAAACTAAATATGTAGCCTCAGGTAGGTATTATAAGTACTTTTGATTAATCAGAGACTTATATTCATTCAGAAGAGTATTTGAAATTTTGGTTGTATCAGGAGTTCTACTTCCTGCAATCATTTTAGTGTGTTTCTTCTCTGATCTTTTAGAAGCTTTTACGTTAAATCCCATTCTTGCTATAACACGTGAAATAAACCCTGTCTAAATCTGTTTAAGAACCAGCTACTGCTTTCTATTATCTAAAGAAATTTAAAAGATGCCAAATCATTTGAATCTCCTTAGTGAATACAGTATCTACCCAGTAAACGTGAAGTTATACATTGTCTCTCCTCCCAGATTCTTTTACTTGGCTAAAAAATCTGGACATAAATATGTTAATTGCCTGATCTATATATACATCTGTGTTTAACAAAGTTGCCTTTATAACACTTTCATTGGCTAATAAACATTTTAATTATTGATTTCAGCTGAAAAATTCCCAAGGCTAAGCATAAACAAAAGAAATAAGTATCTGCCTCTCGCTTAATATTTTTATTCAAGTGTAGAGGTGAAGCTATAGATCCCAGAGATGGAAAAAGCAATATGCTATTCTCACTCATATTTAGAACCCTATTAGTGGGTTTGTGGAAAAAAATGTCATATACTTCAAAAAAAGCACGCTATGAAATAATGTTTATAGATTTTATTGCTTTTTCCAGCACACACTATTTTTATTCTCTATTTTTTGTAATAGACTAAAAACTTAGAATTCTAATTTTCTCCCAACAGATGCTGTCTTATGCTATTAAGCAAACATCGATCCCTTGCATTTTCCCTCTTTTCTTCCCCCTCCACCCTTTTTGTTTCAAATGGACATAAAATTATCTCAGATATCTTTTTGTGTTTAACATCAACAACCTAATTTTACCTAGTCCTAATACAGGGTCCGTAACGATAATCACAATGTTGTATATCACAAAAGAGAAACTCTTTCAAAGCCCAGTACTTCCTTTCCTCTTGACTTTGGTCTAGACTGGAAATGCAGAGCCTGCTGTCCACCATGGGGGTGTGCACAGCCCCAGCCCCACAGGGAATTCCAACTTGCTTAGTGGGAAGACTCAGGGAAGAGGTACAAGTGATGATCTGCTCATCAAGACTATACCAACTAAAGATGTCCTTTCACTGTGTATAGGCCTACATGGGCTGCTAAGAACACTAGTAGAGAGCAGGCAAGCACGTATCGGTGGCTCCAAAAGCCTAAACCAAGAGTACTGCCAGTAGTAGATAGGGGCATGAGAAACTTTCATTTCTTCTGTTGCTGGGGAGTCTGCAGTGTAATTGATCGATACGACATAGTTAATTTTATTTAATAATCATGTTTGAGTTTTGTGCTTGGCAAGGAGCTTGCTCTGAAACTCAGAGAGAAAAGCAAGACACTGGCCCCAGTCAGGAGCACATGCCTCTTCTCAAATCCTTCAGTATGCACACTGGGACAACTGCGTAGGGCATATCTATTAAGATTAAGGAAACAACAGAAAACCTGATGTAACCTGCCCCCAAATGCTAATATTCTAACAGTTTAGGCTGTATTGAAACCACCTGAACCTGGAAAAGATTCCTTTCTTTTCTTATATGAGGATCAGATCAGGGCAACTGAGTTTTTACACTAAACACACCATGCTCCTAGTCTTTTGTTATTTTTGTGATATCATGCCAGATAAGGTCATCTTCACAAACAGAGAGTGCATAGGTCATTGAAAGTCTAGTCAGACAAAAATTTCAGGATTAGCTCCTATCCTCCAGAAGTTTTCTTCCCCTATTAACTGTAGGATTTCTACTGGGAAAAAAAATCTGTATGTAACCAAAATCTTTTGCATTATATTTGTCCTAGTCAGAGAATGAGTTTAGTTCACATTTGTCCTAGTCACAGCTGGGTTAGTTCACAACAGTGCTGGTGTAAAAGATCAGAATAACTGAAGAATCAGGCCTCAGAACATTTCTGTTAGCTGCTTTTGCTGCACAATTATTTTGACCTTACTTTGTGATGAGACACTGAGACAACAATCACCCTGGATTCACACTGACAGAACTCATCTGGCTTCTGCAATTACTGCTCATTTAGCTGTTAACTGCCCTGAGTGAAACATGAGGTCCACACCTAACATCCGAAACACATTCCAAGATCAACAACAGGAATCACCAGATAATTTTCTACTCTACAGAAGACTGCTCTAAACTTTAAATGCTTCTCTTCATCTCACATTAGGTATGTTAAAAATGACTACTCAATTGCACTTATAAACTCAAAATTCATGTACTCCAGCTCTGTACCCAGAGCTCTATTTACTAGATTATGAAAGGGCAGATAGCTATTTTGTAGCACAACTGCCCTTTTTATAAGTCACTCTGAGAGAAAGTGAAACAACTGGGAGTTGGAAGACCCCAGTATCAAGGATGTACTGGTAACCAATAAAAGGAAAAGCTGGATCTTCTCAAAAATTCCTTTCAAATATAATTGCAGTGTGACAGGCAAGCTGACAGAGATACCATTTATGGTGGACACTCAGGTGGCCGGGGACACAATACTGTCCCATTGACCACCTAGCACAAAACAACATCTCATATTCTTACATGTCAGGCCAGCAAACGTCAATCAAGACCTTCAATAACTGCTGAGCTGTCATGCAATATGGAGTGCATGTAACTGTATGTCCACAAGTTCCCCGAATGGTTATAATAGGTGCTTTCTGCACTGGTTTGGTTACGCACACTTCCCACAAAGCTATCCCATGAACAGCAGCACACTTGGAAGCAGAGGTGGAGTTTGCAGCACATAGGCACCACCTGGCTAAGGATCCTCCCAAGCCTTGCAGACAACACCAAGATCCTGAATACACCCAGCTCTTCTTGGCTGCCTCTGAATTTGCCTCCAATAGGGAATAAAATGTTGGAAGTGCAGCATCTTAATGATAAGCAAGCACAGAGTGTCATAATTTTTAAATATAAAATATAAGTACCTTGAGAACGTATAGCTATATGCAACAGATAATTATTTACATATGGCCCTTAACTAAAAGAAAAATCTTCACACATTTTCTCTAGTGAAATATGTATCATTCAACAATCCCACTTCATACATGCTCACAGTAACGGGAGTCAAGGAATTAAACAATTTTTGCTGTTGCTAAAGGAAGTCACAGCCTAATCTTAATTCTGTTGGAAGTTTTTGTCCTTTTAAATAGTTGAAGACATTTGTTATTGAACTTCCTGCTTTTGACAGAATTTTATTAAAAGAAATTGATTTTACTTGCTGAGACTATTACATTCTGCTGAAGGATAAAGCATCATACCTTCCTTTCTTTCCTGATTTTTGGTAAGAATATTTTTTAAAATTCAATAAGCTGTTGACTGAAACATCCAATATCCTAAATGTCATTTCTTTAAAAGGTTATTATATTTTTTAATCAGATATCAATATACAATAAATTCTGTAAAAAAACCCACCAAACTCAACAAAACAGAAAAGCTTACTTTAAAAATAGTATTTCAGGAAGATTACATTTTAACAAACACAACAATATGTTATATTCCATACTGAGCAGAATGTTTACCTTTCACTGAGTTTCTGTGCCAGCTGTGTCAGCGTTGACTGTAATAGCTTATGTATTAAAAAAAATAATAATATATATATTTAAAGGGGGTGTTTATTTTTTTTTTAATTGCCACATTCGTGCCAAAAAACACAATGTGTGGGCTGCAGGCAGAACACTGGGAGCAGTATTATTCATGTTAAAAACAGTTGCCTGATTTGCTTTCTTTGAAAATTAAGATACTATAAATAGGAGCCTACTGGGATTTATCAATTGCAAGTTTGTTTTAAAAGCTGCTAGGATGAAACTTTTGAAAGACTTACAAAACATAAACCATTTAGAACTATTGCATTATGGCTTGTCATTTCCCTTTGGGCTAGATTAGACCTTTCTTTTTGAAGAGAGTTATGTATTCAACATAGATCTAAGCTCCTATTTCTATTCCTATGTTCAAACACTAGATTTTTTTTTAAAAACTTTATAAAAGGATTTATTTGCTTTTTCTAGGTCTTACACTCTTTCGATAAGCCAACGATCTTAACTCACTGTTTTGTTCATCATGGTAAAAATTGTTCTGTCACTAAACTCAAAACAATTCTATGCTGCTTGCTTTGTGAAAAGACCCCCCCCCCAATCACTTCTGAACAATGCAGAAATTAAGGTATACTATATCATTACAAAAAGGCTGTGCCAAGCCAGTGTTCCATAAAAGTGCCACAGCTCTGTCCTTTACCTTATTTACCAGTACATTGGTGTTTTGGTGTTTGGTTGGTTTTGCTTGCTTTACAGGTTATTGAAGGCTTGCTTGCAAAAAAAAAAACAACAAAAACCCACAACAAAACCAACAACAATAACAACGAAACCCAAAACAAACAAACAAAACCATCAAAAAACTCCAACAAAACACAACAAACAAAACACAACAAACAGGCAACCAATAAACGCCCAAAATACAACTCCCCCCTTATCTGAGTAACAAAGCAAGAATAAACAATTGCAGAGATTTTATCACCTACTTTTTTCTATGATAAATTATCCATGACATTCACTGCTAGAAGGCTGGCATTTTGACCTGCACTTGGAATGGGAAGCAATGGGAACTACTGGGATATGCTGACTCTTTAACAGCAAACATAGGGAAAGAGATACAAGACACACTGCTAATTTCACTGGGAACAAGGGGCAAACAAAAGTTACACAGCTTGTAAGACCGACCTAAATTCATGGCTTTACCCACTGGATTCTGTGAAGTATAAAGAAAGTATTTTCTCCAAACATTTCAGTGTTTGACTGGTTTTCTTTATAGAAAAAAAGCAGGTTTTACACATACATGTTCCTATAGCACTGTTTACATAAACCACATCTTAAAAGCGGTGTGGCATTTTGGTATCCATCTTAAAGCATAAAGCCAATGGCCTGATGGCCATTTTCCTGCAGGCACAACTTTTCATCAGGAAATTGGACTCTGTTCAGAGGAGTTTCAGTTGAAGCACTTGGCATTACTACGAAGTTGACAACCCAGCCTTGGTGCCTGTCCATATGTCTTTTTGCAACTCCTCTGTTCTCCGATTGTGCGTGACCTTTGAGTTTACTGAACTCCATGGTCTCAAACTCGGTTCAGCCTGAGAGCTTGACTGCAGCACTCAAGCTCCAGAAGAGAACAGCAGAAAACAGACAAAGAGGAGAAGGCAGAAACCAGAGATCTGAGTAACAGAAGAGAGGAACGTTGTCTTCAGCACTGGTCTAATAAACTTTTAATTAGTGTGATGTTTTCCTTTGTAAATTAAATAATTATGTGTATCATCCTGTCCTCCTTATTGAAAGACATTTGCTGTTCTGGTCTGGAGATTTTCTTAGTAGAATTGTACCTAAAAAACAAGAGTTCAATCTCATGTTCTGGTCTTCTCAGGGTTTCAAAAAAGCTAAAAACAACCAAACCAAACAACAACAACAAAAGAAACAAAAGCATTAGGAGGTGATAATTATTTTCTGTCCACCACACAAAATATGAAAGCCTGGCTTTATGGGTTTACCCTGCACAAACCACGAGAAAGCAATTACACGTGAGACACGAAGCAGTGGCGTTTGATCAGG
Source organism: Actenoides lindsayi (assembly GCA_025331215.1). Classification (NCBI taxonomy): domain Eukaryota; kingdom Metazoa; phylum Chordata; class Aves; order Coraciiformes; family Alcedinidae; genus Actenoides; species Actenoides lindsayi. The sequence continues at coordinate 35,969 of WTSP01008551.1, forward strand.
AGAGGTGACTGCGTTCCAAGGACAAAACGATAACTAGTGTCCCCAGTTCAGCTCAGTGACCTTCCGGAGCTGGAACTTTCAATTATGCCAGATTAGCTGCGTCACGTAGGCTGGCTTTGTGAGTGAGGATGGATCAATGTGGTCCATTTTCACCGATGATGACAGTGATTTAATCAATCTCAGTCACTCAGGGGACAGCAATGAGGTTGTGAAGTGAGCACCAGAAAAAGAATGCTAGGATATTTCCGTGTCAGGGTTACCTAACTGCTCCCCATTTGTTCTTTTATTTTAAATGCTAATTTGAAACTATGAAAAAACGTTAAGTAGCAATTTCCTAGAAGGGGTTTTGTCACATCTATTCAGACTTACACTCTGTGTGCCAAATTGCAACCTGATGTTCAATAATGCCGTTTTTGACACTCCTGTGTAATAAAAGTGAAGATCCTTCTTTGCTCAAGGATGTCTATGACACTTTTGACACTTCTCTCCCAGAATTGCAGGCAGCCCAGATGTTCTTTGCATTAAGCAGAGCATCGCCACAGCTGCTGTGGAATGTAGGAAGATATTGGGCTCTAGGCAAAAGTAGCAAAAAGCATCTTTTCACTTTTTAACTGAAGAGTCATCTTTGGAGAGTAAAACCTTTTGATGTGCACAAAGTTAAAGCCTCAGAGGGACTTTGCAGGCAAGGGACACATTGCATTTTCTCTAGCTCTTGTTTCAAGGTAACTCAGAGCCATTACAGAGCATCTGTTTCCACTTCTGTTCAGAAAAATATTCCTTGCCTTTCTATGCCAACATGGCATTGCTGTACCTGCTGGACATCCAAATGCTATGATAGAGGTGAAAATGAGAATAACAGTAACAGGTCTTGGTGATGGACTCAAGCCTTGATTTCTGTGGCTGCAAGACCCAGCCACTCCTGGATTGTTTGGGCTTCTCAAAACTTAAATCCAGGGATTTGCAGTCACAAGTGTCTCCTTTCAGAGCAGTGACAGCTGAAAGAGACTTCACCACATGCTGTGCTTGTGCACCCCAGCATTCCCCCCGGTCAGGCTGAAGTGTTTCAGACCACATTGTGCACCTGGAGAAAAATGTTCCTTTGTAAAAAATAACATTTTCTGCATTGTCTTCCTTATTTCTGCCCTTGTTATGGGACTGAGTAGTAAACTGGACTGTCTTCCTCCTTTGTTTTAAAAATACATAGGCTTATTTAAAAATAATGCAGGCCAGCCAAGCTGTTGATCTGTGCACAACAAAGTAATACAGGATACAGGAGTCCACAGGTAGCTCCCAAAAAAGAAATACTCTTTAAACTAAAGCCGCAGGGCTCACATAAGCTCCTCTCAGTGGGTGGGCAGATGAGTAGGGGTCTTTCCAGCTGCTCTTCAGCTCCCTCTCCTGAGCCATCCACTGCATGGGAAGAGCCACCTTCCCACACCATGCACTGACCTTGCAGCAGAACTACTCTAATTAAGCATTTTCCTTGAGAAAAATGTGTGCTAGAACATTTTAGTTTGAAAAAACCCTTTTAATTTGGAAATTAAAATTTTTTTTTGCAATTAAAGTTTTGGAAATTAAAGTTCAAGGATCTATTTTGAAGAACTTGCAACAGACATATTTCGCTGGAAGGAATTTCATCTTTAGTTTTGCTTTTTGTTTGTTTGTTTTGTTTTTTTACAGAAATTCTTTGTGATTAATACAACTTTTTAAGGATTTTTAAAAACAGCTCAGAGTGCTGTTATTTATACACTTTTCTACAACGTCCACAAAAATAACATGAAATGGGATCATGTTTTGGAAGAGTCACTGTTCTATATCTTCCATCATCTCCAGGGAGCTGCAGAAGTGCACAGGAATTTCTTAACCAGCATCTTAGTGGGATTACTCTTTACCTGACTTCTGTCTGCAGCTGTATAGTGAGCATAGAATCATAGAATTGTCAGGGTTGGAAGGCACCTTAAAGATCATCCAGTTCCAACCCCCCTGCCTTGGGCAGGGACACCTCCCACTAGAGCAGGTTGCTCAGAGCCCCATCCAGCCT
>WTSP01008552.1:0-26033 GCA_025331215.1 Actenoides lindsayi
AGGTTGCTCACAGCCCCAGCCAGCCTGGGCTTAAACACTTCCAAGGATGGGGCTTCCACCACCTCTCTGGGCAACCTCTTCCAGTGTCTCACCACCCTCATGGGGAAGAAATTCTTCGTAATGTCTAACTTGAATCATCTTAGTGCCCTAATGATGCAATCCACACTTCCTAAGCTTGGCTGTGAGGATGCCATGGGAGACGGGCATCCTAAAAAAAGGGAATTTTATCTTGTTCTTTCAAAACTTCTCTGAATAACAAATCAAAAAAAAAGGTATTCTAAATTTTCAGACCACAGTTTAATTGTTTCCCTTTCTTACAGCCCCCTGCCCCCCAAATAACAGATGAGGTTTCTTTGATAGCCAAATATATCTGCAATGTTGGAAGAAGACTTCTGCAGGGTATTAAGGAGGGATGCCCAACTTCAAACTTAAAATGGAAAGCAGAATTAATGTATTGCTTCCTTGCGATGGTTTCACACTGCTGACTGGTCAAGTCTGTTACTTACCTGTGCAATTACTGATTCCTGTTGCCTAAGTTAACCAGCATATTTATTTAACAGTATTAAGTGCTAATCATGGTCTTACTTTGTCATGGCAAGTGCACTAGGATCACGAAAGCATTTTTATGACTTTTTAGGGAAACAAAGTGAATTCTCACTCCTTCACCTGCATTTTGCATGTTACCTTCTTGAGCTCCACTTCTCATGAGTAGCATGAGGCACACAAGGATGTTGGATGTCCTCTCCGCAAACTGAGCTCTACAGACTACTGGCTCTCCAAAACTGCATAGGGAATAGATTCACTTTGAGCCTCAGGTCACTTGCATGGGGCAGTCAAGCCATACTGTTGGAGAGCTATTTCTTCAGATCAACCAGCTCTGTTGCCAACAAGGTTTTCTTCGTTTGCACCACTAAAACAGGTGGGCCTCAGGGTTGATACTGCCTCTTGCTCTTGGGCTTCTTGTTACTGAAATATCCCATTAGGGGAAAAGTCTTCATCTGAAGAGGAGGAGAATTTGTATGATCTACACAGATTTAACAACAGTTACTCAACAAGGTTTACGAAGTCAGATGTTGTAGCAGAAGCTGGGCTGTCCTTCATCCCATAGAGGCCGTTCTTCCTCAAATGAAATGCCCAGCCATCTCTGTGGATATCATGACCAACTGCAAGAAGAGATCTCTGGTCAGTACCAGCAGAGTGAATGAAGCATTTGCTGCCCAGGCCAAGGGCTTTTCTCACAAGGGGCGGAGGAAACTTTCCTGCACTACTATGGGTGTGAGATGTTCCCTAAAGCAAGTGCCCCCCCCTACCAGACTGGTTTATAGGAGGGTGACTAAAGAGACTCAAGAATACAGAATGACAGTTTGGATAATGCACGTTAGAAGAGAAAATCAGTTTGAAAGGGAAACAAACTCCACATTACCTGTTCAGAGGAAAAAACCTACATATATAAGGCTGCTGCATGATTCATGGTGACATAACCAGTTATATAAGCAATAGAGTTAATATAATAACATATTATGTAAACATATTACGTTATATAATACCATCTTGCATGGAAGCTCTGTCCATGCTTTAGTGATAATACAGCCTGACCAAATTTTGATGAGGAAAGACAACATTATTATTATTATTATTTCCATTTTATAACTTGGCCCCAAAAGAAAAGTTGCTTTTGTGGGGTTTAAGTGGCTCCTGTTTTGAGGGTGTCCAGTATGTACCTCCTTGAGCTTCACTGCTGCTGTGCCCCAGGTCTCATCTTGATGATGCCATTTGTGAATAGTGACACTGGGGGACCTTCCTCTTGGAAGTCTTTTCTACATGGAGTGTACCCCTTCTGCACACTTGTTTGAACTCCTCCCATGAAGGGGTGGACCTCACGGCCTACACATTTAATGCTGCTAGAAGGAAGGAAAGCAGAGATGACCTGAGTCCTGTGCTTGGGATAAAGGAAATCATGGCTAGTTGAAGCACGGGCATGATGTGAGATGCCAAGGGAACGGTAGCTTCTTCCTTATTAGCATTGCTGGATGTGGGGCAAATACACTGTGGGCTACATGCTAGGGAATGGCTACACCACTTGAGCAGGCTCCTTTCCCCCATCATGGCTGCCTCCAGCCCTTGTGAAGATCTGTTGCCCCTCAAGCTCTATTCATAATATATGAACCCAGAGCTGCATCCCTTAACGTATCCCCTCCTCAAGGCAGGAAGGCAGAGGGGACACACCCTGTGGAAGGGAGATGGGGTGCAGGTGTCCCCTCGTTGTCATCCTGCTCTCTCATTAGGTAGAGCAAGGTTGTGAGGGAATGCAGTCACTGCAGGCAGCTGATGCCTTCTCTTGCCATGGGAAGTCTCAAAGCTTTTCTGACTTTAACAGTCTTATTATCCCAAGTGTTAGTGGCAGTATCTATCATGCTCTTCAGCAGTATTCATTTCCTAGTCTGATCTGCCTTTAACTCCCCTTTTGCTGCAGAGGAAGCAGTCATCCTGCTCTACAGGTTCCCTTGGGAATGGAGAGGCTCTTGCCCTTCAGAAACCATTGGGGTTTGGTGGACATTACGTAACCTAGTGCATCTGTCAGGGCAATGGGCCATGGCTACAAAAAGGTTCTCAAAACTGTAATGTCCCTTGGCCACAGGTAGCCAGGACATATGAAAGGCAGCATGCCCCGGCAAGGTGGAGCATCTCCTTGGACCTGTGTTGAGCAGTGCCTGTGGCAGTGCAAAGGATGGTGCAAACAGGCATACCTTATCAGCTGAGCAGCCTTAGACAGTTGGCCTTTGTTTTAGAGCCCTGGTGACATTTCCCACATAAAAGACAGGATATATTACCAGAATATTCCAGTGCTGCCTATGTAGTCTGCTGTACACTGAGTCATCTCCTCCAAATGCTGTCTGCTTTAGCTTTTAATTTCCCCATTGTGCAGGCTTCATTTTCCTGTCTTTTTTTTCAGTTGTTAAAAGTTTTCCTGCTTCTTCACCTGCCATCTCACATCTCTCTCCTTCCACCTTTTGTCCCAACCTACCACTTCAACCTACATCATCATAAATAGCTTGAAGACTCCCACTGGTACTGTCTCAAGCCTCAGGTACCAACAGAGACAGGAAAGTGCTTTTTTATTTAAGACTTCTATTCATAACAGCAGTCAGTCTAGATCACGGAGCACTTGGGAGCTCTGAATCTCCCACTTCTAAGAGGACAGGCAATTAGAGACTTCCTGAAGAAAGGAGGATATGTGTTACACTACCTCTGCTCCATTATCCAAATCGTTTTATTAGCATGCAGCCAGTGTACAGACTGGTGCCTTTTACATTTGATATCTGAGTATATAGAGAGCCAATAATAGGCTAAATTTTAGGTGACGTTTCAACTCCTACAAGAGATATGAAATCAAGCTAGGATGATTCATGACCTGCTTTCCTGTAGCCCTATTGAAGGCTGGCTATGGGCTCAAGCTTACTGCTGTGGAGTACTGGGGAACAAGGGTTTAGGTGCTCTCTTGATATTACCCAGTGCTGCACATACCAAGTTTTTTAGTGTTCCTGGAATCCCTCTGCTGTTTGTCAGACCAGGGTTTTGTTAACCCACACAGACATACAGTTAAGCTTACATTGACTGAAGTACCCTATTGGGAAATTATTCTTTACTATTTCCCCAATTACAATTTGAATTATCAAGCCCAAATTCAAATACTGTAACTTACACCCTTAATAACCTTCCATGGGCCCTTCAAAACCTCTCACTTTCTACACATGCATACACTCCCTGCGTCAACGCTCATATTTGCCACTGCTACCTTGTTTTTGTTTCATGACTCATCACCTCTTCACTACTGTGGAAATTGCTGTCTTCTGGGTTTCATACTTCGTACATTAAAATGTTTGGATAAAAAAGAAAAGGAAAAAACATTGGGGCTGTGAAAAGAGCTCCACCTTTCAGGAGGGAGAGGATATGGCTCTGCAATTTGTTCTGCTGGGAAAAAAATGCTTTGAGATGGTTATTGTGGTCACCTAGTTGGTTTGTGTTTCTCCCTTGTCTGACCAGCCCCCAGCTGAGGGCATGCTGCATGTCTTACATCTCATCTTCATATGCTTGTAGTGGGTCAGTTACCACATTTGCGGTCCCAGTGCCAGTCCTTTTCTCCCTTACATGACAAGGATTTATCTAATCAAAGCCTGCACCTTTGCACCCACCCAAGGACAGGTTAGGTGATGGCTGGATGCTTCTGTGCTCTGAATACTGAACAGCTTAGTGCCTCCTGAGACCAACAGCCCTCAAGTCACAGCAAGCAACTGCCCAATGTGGGAAGCTCCAAGTTTCACAGAGTCCTCCTTAGTTCCCAGTAAAACTGCCTCTCAACATAAGTTGAGCAAATAATCCTGCTGAGTCATTTTGGTTATGATTTCATACAGTCTTTTGCTTACAAGTATAGGAAAATTTCAACCTTTACCTGGCTCTCCTTGTTTCTCATACCAGTCCAAGTACCTAGAGTAAGCTTGAGACTATACTGAAGGACACAGATACTGTAATTATAATTTTAAGTGCCAATTTATCATTAGAATGTTGTTATTTGTGACATGGTGGAATGAGATAGCAGGCTGTGCCTGAGAAATGCCTTATTGCTTCATGGATGCCAGTCACCACTTAGGAGTTCAGGAGTTCACCCAGTTCCCAGCACACCAAGAAACTGCCTACAGTAACAATGCTTGTATAGTTAGCAGGAAAAAGATCTGCAATGATAAAGTGGTGGGTAAGCTCCTGTAGGGTGTTTGGCCTTCTAGGCTGGGCAGCAAGAGTAGGTTAATGCTGCACAGCCCTAGTTAAAATGGCTACATTCAACTTCAGTGCATTTCTCACAGCTAAGGCACTCATCCTTCCCCCTTTGCTCCATTGCACGTTTGGAGGCTGTATATTTTCAATGCCTCTTTTGGCATCTTGTCCCTCTGCATATATCCCACTGGACATCAAATCTCTGATCTCCGTCCCAGTATTTGCACAGTAAGCAGCATCGATCTCTGCCTGAAGACATTCTCTGTGTTCCCAACAACTCTGGTATGTGCTGGAATCAGCTCCTGACATCTCTGACATGATTTGTTGAAGGTTTCAGCATCTTCATAAGTGATATTATATCGGACATTCAATCCATAGTGATAGTTTGGGACACCCAAGAAGATGAGGTGTCTATTTTCTTCAGTCACGAGAACAAGTGTGAACACTGGTAAAGCTCATGCCACGTCTTTGCCTACACACAGTTTCTGCCTGGAAATCAGCTCACACGTGGCTTGCTTGCTATTTACTCCTACTTCTGTTGGGCTGAGGACATAGATTTGTTTGGTTTTCAAGTTCCCCTGTTTGGCAGGCAGCATATTGCAATATGACAAGAGGTACAGATGGGTGGAGTTTTTGTGATTACGTTTCCAGACTTGGGTCATAGACCCTGGTGATGAGCAGGTCTGCTATGTATGATGTTGCACTTGTACCTCAAACATTTTAGTTTTCCTTTGTTGCCTTCTTCTAGGAGACACAAGAATCATTCAGGCAGTTGTCCTCACAGCCACGCAAACTTTCACGGTGGATGACATTTTAATATAACAGCCACTGTGCCATGAAGGTTCATATATTCCATAAATCAGGTCCCTGGGGGAATTCTCAACCCCTCTGTCCTGTTACTAGTGCTCTTAATATGGTAATGGAGCACTTGGCACCAGCTTGTAACAGTATCATGGCTTTTCCCCAAATCAGATTATTTTTATTTCATTGCATGCATCTGACAGTCAGCTCCTTAGCATGTTTTGTTTAAATTGTTTGGGCCTAGGCAAACACGCATCTTGGCCAAGTCTTTTAGGACTATCAGAGCTCGTTACCTGCCTTTTTGTAGTTTGGGACAAGGATTCTGTCTATTTGCTTAATTTCTTCCATTAATTCAGAAATACAAATTATTGGGTGTTTTTTTTCTTCAATAAGTATTCCATAAAGCTCTGCTGGACTGAGCCACAGAAGTAGTCTGCTTCTTGGAGTAACTGACACAGAGTATGTTACTTGTTTGTTGTTTTTTTTTCCAAAACATTAATTTTGTTTCTGCAGCTTTGCTACAGAAAAGCCAAAATCACACGCGTGCTGTTCCAGTAGCACTTGTTTTGGTTGTAGATCTACTGAGGCATCATTTGTCACTTTTTTCGTAAGTTTAACTGTAAATAAATACATCCATCAATCAAAACATATTTCTTGGTAACCTCTGTATTTCCTGATATTTTAACCTTTATACTTTTCCTCGGTATTGCAGTTTGGCTTTTCCTGGCGGAGTGATAGTTAGGCCACTGTCTGGATTAAATTTGGCTTGGCAGATTTGCTGTACTCTCTTGCACGGGGCTGAGCACATCCTCACACATTCAGCCACTGCCAAATTGCATGTTTGGTGCTTTGCTTGCTGTTTGTACAGGAGGCATTTTTTCTGAGGCTACTACTGAATTAATTTTTGCTTATCTGCACTACGTTCATGCCAGATATGACCACACTCTTGTTTGAGTCACTGCTTACTTCCTTTAAAAAAGTTTTTCTTTAATTTTCTTCTCTGAATACCTTTTCTGGCTACAATTACTGTACTTGGCTAGTAAAAGAACATTTCTGAATTTGCACTTCTTAATACCTACATGTAGGATTGGGGAGAAAGGGCGTCAAGCCTCAGTTTTTACCCATAGCTGTAGCTCTGTACTTGTGCATTTATTTTTCCTTGTATATTCGGGGCTCCCTTGTGCTACTTGCTCAAGTAGCTCAGTACTAACAAGTAGAGCTTTAACTGGAAACCTGATACTAGCAGGCTAATGGCAGGATGCCGTGTGAAAAAAAAGGTAAGGATTCAAAATGTTCAACTGGCTGACACTTTCCCTTCACCAGTATTCTCATAAGTCTTCACAGAATAAAGCCTCAGACAAGGTAAATTTGTCAACCTCAATGCACTATGACAATCTACAAAGCAACATAATCCTAGAGATTAAACCTGTTGGTGCAGTGATCTCTGGGGAGACATTTCCCTTACACAGAATCATGTACTAAGGTTTTATTTACCTCAAAATAGAACAATCCCCGTAAGCTGAAAACCACAACATGGTTTCAAAACAGATTTCCTATAGCTCTGACTCTAGGTAAGCAACAAAATCCTCAAGTTTCTCCTTATTTTTCTGTAAGGCTTGGGGTGAGATTTTGAAACAAAATTAACATCTAACACTAAAATATTATATTTTTTTTATTTAAAGCCTTTAAATGTGTGATTTGACCACACTAGAGTTGAACTCACAGCATTTCCTTCTAACTTTTGAATGTGAGAGCTACTATATCAGCTTCATATACTCACAGAGCACGTAAAGTACCCACCAGCGTAGTAGCACTGAGGTGAAAGACACTTGCTTCAAATGTGATTATTTCTCACTGGATGCAGCTCTCCTCTCTCTGGCATTAACTGCTCAGGATTTCCATGTTCTCTCCTTGTTTGCTAGTTTTTATCATGGTGAGAAGACTCGTGCTGCATTCAATAGCGTGAGCTGGAAATAGTTCAAAGAACTCATCTGAGAGAGGCCAGTCGCAGGTTAGAAAGAACCTCACTTAAAAAATAAGACAACACAGAGAAAAGGGGGAGTTGAAGAATGAAGGGCCCCCGGTAAGACAGTCTATCGTGTATAGGGCAGAATCTATTGTTAGAAGAAAGGTGTGATGGAAAACAAATATTTCCTATTTGACAGATAATTAATTCTTAGAAATCAGTGCCAAGGAAGAAATCTTGCTTACCTAGCCCCATTTTCAGAGGCAAATTTCAAAGAAGTTTCCAGGAAACTTCTGCTGAGGAGTACTTCTGTGGCAACAAGATCAAGAAGAATACTATCTCAGAACAGGTATTAATGTATCACTAATACAAAGCTGTCATCTTCCGTGCAAGGCCAGGAGGAGTATCACTTTTATTATTTGCAGATCAGACTTATTTTCCAAACCTGGCTTTTGTCAAGTTCTGTCATCTCTAATTTCTGATGCTTACTTTTGATCACTTTTCTTTCTGCCTGGCTCCATATAACGAACATCAAAAAGAAGTCTCACTGCATACCAAACATCTACCCTTATTCTCCCATTTATCACAGTTTTTTAATGTTGCTCCATTTGAACTAGTTCATGAATGTCTGAAAGACAGCAATTCTGGGCTACAAATACGGGGGTTTTTTTGTAATCTTTTTTCTTCCTGTCCAGTAGCTTAGCTCTCCTTTACTACAAACTAAGCTGGTTACCTCTTATCCTATCACCAGCAGATGTGGAGAACTACCAACCACTATCTATGCCAAGTCCTTGTGTAAAAACCATTACTTGCCCCGCCCAAAGAGCCCTCCCTTCTATATAATGGTTTCATTGCTCCCTATCTTGCAGGTTATGGTTTCTAAACATTCTAGAGGTGCTGTTCACTCCTCTGAGGATCCCGCCAACTATCTACAGCTTCAACACACAACATCAGCTAAGACTGAACATGGTCAAGTGAAGAAGAACAATTATTTCCTGCATCTTTTAGGCATTTCCCAGGTTACTACATCCCAGAATAGGAAACCTACAGATAACATTACCTTTGTCTGAAATTTACCTTCCTGACTCTTCATTATCAGTGAGTTTCTTTGTCCCATTTGTTTCTCGCTGCTTCAAATAAACCTCAGGATTTTCCATTGGGTCAGGGGGCTTTAAATCAGTGACATCTTTGTTGAATATTTTCCTTTTCAGTGAGGAGACAAAGGTGATTCCCGTAACTTCTGGAAACTCTAGCAATTTATCTAAGAGTTACCGGCAACACAGGAAAAACCTGAGCTGAATATATGATACAGCCTCTAAAAAATGGGGGAAAAAATTCCCCACAAATGGCCTTTACCTATAGACCAGAATGTTTGCATTGTGGATGATGGCACCACAGGGGTTTTCTGTGCTACCCCCATCAGTTGATCCCTGTTTCCTTGACAGCTTGTTGAACACAAACAATGCCCAGATACCAAGAAGCTATCGGCTCTCTACTGGCATCTCCTGAGGTGAAGATGACCTAGGGTAGGGAGCCTAACAGAAGCAGACAGCTGGCAGGAACAAGAGCTCCTACATAAATCTTTTACTGCAAATTAAGGTCTTATTTCTCATTCTGAAAACACTGGATGCAGAGAATTTAAACCATAAGCCGAGCACCTGGCAGAATAGAGCCAACACCACCCAGACCACGTTAAGAAGGGTGCCAATGCTTTAGAGGAGTTCATGGCCATAGCTGCATGTCCTAACAAATATTCCTGTGCCTAGAATTACCAATTAGCTGGCTTTAGGCTTCCAGATGCACCCAGCTGGGTGTGTAACAGGGATGTGGACAGACTTTAGGTCCTCTGTGTAGGGGCCAACGTGCCTTCAAAGTGAGCAGCTCATTTATTTATTGTGGTAAAAAAAAGACTATGGAATAGAGAGAACAGAGAGGGGAGTACCAGGGCAGGAGATGGGAGAAGGAAGCAAGGAGACACAGAAGGGGAGTAACAAGTCTATCGCCTAGGTGATACACTCCTGTCAACTCACAAAGGTGGCTGGAGGTAAAACACACCTCTCTGCTCCAGAACAGGTTTGACTTCCTCTCTCCATAATGACACATGCTTCCTTGTGCTCCCCATAGAGGACAACCTTGGCTGCTACAGCCTCCTCTCCAATCCTAGGCCGGCAGTGGAAATCCCAGAGTGACTGTGCATGCTGTCCCTCGCACAGTTGCTAGCTGTCCGAGTGCTGCTCCTGGGCAGGTCTGCAGTAGCTCGAGAAGAACAGAGAAGTTGCTCCAGAATGTGTGACTCACTGCTCATTTCCCACTGCAGCCCGTGCCCCACTCACCAGCTCCTCCTGCCTCACCTCCCAGATCAACAATGGGGGAGAGGGGTGCCCGTTCATGGTGTCCTCATCATTTCTGGACAGTTAGTTAATCACTTTCCAGAACCTGAAGACCTTTAGCAAACCCAAGCAGTTCTAGCACTGGGCAGACACTGTAGTGTTATACCACTGTTGCTGTTGGTTTGTGTGGAAGTAAAAATCGATATGCAAATCAAAGCTTGCTAGTTAAACGGGTCACCTGAGAGCAAGACAAAAGCGCTTTGTTTGCAAAAGGAACTACTGCAACAGCCCCAGAAAGCTGTCAGACAGCAGAGCTTATTTCTGGTGAAGATGAACCCCACCCCTTTCTCAACCAAAGCAATTTAATGAGGGTTGGATAAACGACTTGAGTAAAGTCACTCAGATCACAAGATCACCCACACAGTAGTTTGTTTGAATTAGGGAAATCAACAATGGTAAGGGAGCATGGTCCAGTGCAGGGCCAAGACTCAGGAAGGATTTAGAGAGGCTGTGGAACCAGTTCTCCAGCGTCTGCTATCGGTATCACCCATAGGCAGAAGGGCTCTGGCAGAGCTGAGGCATCAGAGAAAATTAGCTGCTGCTCTACGCCACGTCTCCAGCACGCTCCTGGCCTCACCCAGCCAGTGCTCCAAAACACACATCAGTCCGGTGATTAACTGGTAGAGCCAATCAACGATTAAATCAACATCGCTGTAAACATATCGGATGTTCTGCTTTGACACTCTAGGTGGTCAGAGACAAGTCCTCTGAAAGAAGCTTCTCGGTGAATTTACATAGAAACCATTTAACAAAAAAGGTACTGCCACGGTCACTTAGCCAACAGCCTCTGCTACCAGACTCTGCGGGGCAATCTCCCAAAGAATCCAATTAGCTAAAGGTACAAGCTATCCTTGGCTTCAGAGGAAGGAAATAAATCTGTAATTCAGTGCAGAGCTGAGGTAGCATAGCCCGTGTGTATATTCATGGCAAATCAGGGCTGGACGCTGCTGGGAGAGGCTCTAATCACACTGACCTGAGACAGTGCAGCGGAGACCCCATATTAACACCTAGAGCTAACACGAGTCTCTTCTGCTGAGCTTATGGCTATAGAAACATGGTGGGGCACCAGCAGAGCGTAACATTCCCTCCACCTGCAAACTGCTAACAGAGGATGGTTCTTCTACAAAGAGACCACGTGCTGCTTCTTCACAGGGCTAGTCCATCTTTCCAATAACAGGGGCATTGTAACCTCTCATAATGAGGATAATGAAAGGTGAAGTTACAGCAGGGAACGGTCCTCAACCCACAGCTCAATGAAGCTGATGTGTGGCAAAATACATTCACCTGCATTCAGCTGTGGACACTGAATGGAAGAAGGACTGACTGCAAAGATCTAGACACATGGTAGGTCATAACGTGGGATAGGAGTCCTGACCAACAAAGTGCTCTGGAAACACTTCCTCAATAATAGCATTTCAAAAAAGTAATTAAAGAAGTTTGGACCAACCTTATTTTTAATAGGTACTCCACATTTTTAAGAAATATGCATGTCTGATGTGGGGAAATAGCCCAAATTACAGATGTAATGGGTAAGTCCATTAAAAAGTTACATATGTAGGAGTTTCCTCTTCTGAGATAGTGACACAAAATACAATAGTACATTAGCTTCTTTACAAACATCAATATAAAAAAAAGATAATATTCTAAACCCCTTTAATGTAAGAGACACTTTAAAAGAGGCAGGTGAAGGACTTGAGAAAGCTGGAAAAAGATACAAGGCTATTAAAAAAAAAAATCATTAACCTTTTTTTCTTAGGAGGGTTCTGATCAAGTAGTAATTATTTTTCATTAAACAAAAGTTTCTATTTTCATCAGAATTTGCAATTTTCACCTCGGAAAATCCAAAGCTACAGAGATGCCTGGATCCTCTGCAGGAATCCGTTATCTTCACACTTGTCTGTACATAGAAAGCATGGAGCACGGAGACATCTGACACTCATTGCTCTAACCTGATCAATGAAGAAAACACTGTTCCTATGGTTATTGTTAAAAGCGGTAATTTTAGAAGGGAGCAGGACAGAGAGGAGTGCAAGACATTATTGCTGTCAGATTTTTTTTTTCAGTGGTGTAAAGGTTTGGCACCCATCACAGACGTGCTTGTTAAGTGCAGTTCTGCATACGGCTGCTATTGCCGTATCCAGGTGCCTACAGAGTCTTCCAGTTACGGAGCACCCGTTCTTCCACTGTCGTGTATCTGAACCACAACTTGAACAAAGGCTTCACTTTGCACTCTGGAGTTTTGAAAGCTGTCATTTAAAAATCTAGGGCAAGAATAATATTCAATAGCAACAGAAGAGTTAGCAGCACACACGCAAACTTTTGATCCTTTCCGATTAGAAACCAGGTTACAAAGAAGGTCTATAGCACAAAACTCTACCTGTTCCTGAGGAAATGAAAAAAAAACCCAGAACAAAACAAAGCAGCAGCTTCAAGATGTTATCCCTGCTCTGCTGAGATACACAATCAACTCAAGCAGGAAATAAGCAGAGATAGAGGTGGACAATCGGCCCGAGATGCAGCGCTGACAAGCGCTTGACATTTCAGAATTTGTCTTTGAGCAGCAGGTGCTGACTCAGTACACGCAACGCTAGCGAGCGGGAAAGAGTCTTCCAGAAGTCACTGCCTTGAATCACAGACCTAGGACAGCACTGCAAGAGAGAGACTATGAGCTGGTACACAACTTGGTGCCAACCACGAGAAAGAACACAAACAAACCAGCACCTTTCTCCAACGCACTTCACAGCATTTTAGGTTAGGGGAGAGAGACGTTCAGTATCTGCAACAGACCTTCCATGAGGAAAGGACCACCTGGCCAGCACACAACCCAGAAGGAAAACTAGACCACCACATATAGTTTCTGGCATGACAACAGATTTAGAAGGGCCCCTTAGGTCATCCAAGACTATGCCATCACTTGCAATCACAACACATTATTCCTTTTGTTACTGGTGACAATTTTTTTTCTCTGCTCTAAACCACTATTTTATTGAAGTAAGGAAATGGGATTGATTGATGATTTTCCTGTGTTCAGTGTATTGTCCTCTTTTTTCACTGTGTGTATCTGCCTCATCTCTATCTCCAACACCGAACCAGTATCAGTAAACAACTCCCACGTTCAAAATACTGAGGAACACAAACCAACCTTTGATCTCAACACGTCCTTCAACGCTGGAGCAGTCTTCACTTTTTTAGAGCAAGGGTGTCTGCATTTGCATCTATGTGAGGACAACCACACGTACAGGCCTCAGGGTTCTCCTGAATGCAGGCAATCTCTGACTGCGGCACGAGGCCCTGCCGGGGTGAAGGGCCTGTACCACACACTCTGCATCAAGATCTGCCTCATTACCTGTTGGTGCACTTCATCAGCTCTTTGAAAGAATTACACCATCCTCGCCGTCTGCTCTGCCTTTCTGTCCTCCAGTGACATTTAGTGGACCCAAGCCAGCAGACCAACAACTTTTCTTGATCCTTTTACACCTTGAGCAAAGCAGACAGTTACAAAGCAAGGTAGCTACATGCAGAGTCATCACTCCAGACAATGGAGAAGGTGATGCCTTTCACTGAAATCCATTCTGATGAAGAAATCTTTATGCAAGAGTAAAGGAAAAAAAAAAAACCAAACAAACCTGAAAGGTGACCCTCATTTTAGTTAAACGGTCCAAATCAAGGATCAATTTAAGCCTGTTTTCTTCATTTCAAAACAGAGAAAAACAGAAGTGTTTGTCTGACACAGACAAAAGCAGGCAACATTGTTTTTGCTGATACTTAAAATGATCAAGAAAGGATTGACAGCACCTCTAACAGTCCCTTTTCCTCTCCATAACAATCCTTTTAGAAGCAGGAATGTTAGCATTTGAAAACTGAGATTTACACTTCTGAAAAACAGGTGTCTGACACAAGAGGAAGAGAGCACATGCACAGGATTCCTGTTGCTCAGATTAAAATCAAACAATATGATTATTCTGCCAGCTCCTGAAAAAAAAACCAAAAAAACAAACAACCCAACCAAATGATGTTAGATAAAATAACCAGCAGTGTTTCCTCTCAAAGCATAGAACAGTACCTTCCACCAGTCCTTCTGACCCAAGCTGAGGCTTGCGTGCCCTAGTATTTCTCACAAATGAGGCACAGGACAAGCTGAGCAGTTAGACCTATCTACCTAAGACAGAGATAACTAATTACTCTAAAAAAGCACCGTATCAGTACATATCAGCAGCACGGGTTTTCATTTACTCCCACATACTACACAAAAGTACCACATCCCCTCTCATGGCATTAGAATTGTCCTAGAGAAAGAAAATGTTTTAGGAGGAATGGTGAAAAATTACTCAAGAGGCTGATCTTGAATGGCCCACTGCTGCTTTTTCAGTGATCCTGATTTTCATCAGCCTTGTGTCATTTTGTAAAGTCTCCAATGGCAGTAATAAAAGGAGAAATAGGTTGATCCCTATCATGCATATGAAAAAAAAACAACAACAAAAACCAAACAAACAAAATACCCCAAACAAACAAACAAAACCTCAAACAAACACAAATCCCACACCAAAACAAAAACAAAAACCCCCACAACCTAGCAGATAATCCCTCACCTTCAGGGAACCCATGACTGCTGACCCAACAAACACAGTCTGGGTAGAAGTACCTACTGAAAAAAGAAAAAAAAAAAAAAGCACAACACAAAATAGGAAAAACACAGCCATGAGATAAAAGTGCCTATTTCTGTGTCATTCTCATCAACTGTATCTCACAGAATCCTTGCTGTCACAGACTTACTTTGTCAGGATTTATTTCTTCTAAGACATAATTCTTCTATTAAACATGAAGTAAGGAAACAAGGGGAGGTAAGGCCTCAGAATTAAATGGTTTAGTCTTAGAACACTGTTTTCTACACAAGACATGCCACCTGGTCTGGCTAAAGTTGCAGTGATTTATAAGAGCTATGTTCAGAAGCTGTGAACTAATTAAAAATTAGAGGGTGTTGTGCCCCATAACGATGAGGAGAAAATTTAAAGTTGGCGGAAGCCCAAGAATTTAATTTAAAAAAAACTAATTTAGGAAATCCAACCAAACATCTTGGTTTCTGGTGACATTTCCCTGAAGACAGAGAACGATCTAAACATTGGCTTTTCTTTCCCCACGTAAAATTCACTTCAGACCAGTCCTTTACCTTCCCATCAGATTCATGCAACACTGAACATTTCTGAGCTTTTTTGTATTTATTATTTCATTTAAACAACAGGTTTGGGGCAAGATGGGAAAAGAGCAGCACCTTTTAAAAAAAAAATCCTTGTTGTGTGCTATATAGGATAAATAGGTGAGCTTTAAAAAAAGTTAAGTTTTATATATATACATATACACACGTACACTAAACCAAATTAAAAACAAAACACTTGTGAAGGGTCTTTTTCAACACAAGAGAGAGGAAAGCCTTATTTCACAGCAAGCTAACGCACCACAGGTTAAGATTCGAGTGCACAATCACCTGTAGTGCAGACACCAAACTAGCCTGGGTCCTGGAAGCAGTGCAGCTAGAGCAGCACAAAGCTCCACATGGGCCAACTTATGCCACTCGTGGGCAAGGGCGAGCGCAGAGTCAGCGTTGGAGATGGTGTGCTGTGCAGGCACTCCCACAGCCAGCTGCTCTGCCTGCATCAGTTTTGACAGAAGCCACAAAAAGTAGCAAGCTAGTGAGAATAAGAGACCCACAGCTAAGCTACAGGACAGCTTTAGCTGCAGTGTTTCCATAACAGATTTCCGAGTTCCCCCAAGCCTCTCGGGTGCTCTCCGTAGCTACTCCCTGCTTGGGTCACCCAGCAGACAGCTCCTGATCATTTATTATTTGCACTCTGAGATTCCCACTCTCGTCTACCTGCATCTTTTATTTTCTTATCTCTCTTGCAACCTACAACACTACTCCTATTTCCTCCAGGCTGAAAAGGTAATAAAATTTGGAACAGGCATGTACACCTAACCAAGGGAGTAGTCAACAACCAAACAAAGCTTAAAAAATAATCATAATATGTCTTAAAAAAAAAAATTAAAAACAAAAAAATTAAAAACTTGTTCAAGTTCTGCAGACTCCTGGCACTGTTCAGTCATTTAGCCCAGAGGTCTTTGTCTTCAGGGCCTGCAGGCTAAATTGTCTCAACTGGCAAGAAGCACACGGCAGAAGGTAAAATCCTAACTGGAAGAGAAAAGTAGTGAGGGTTAGGGGACGAAGAGGCTCTACCACGGAAAGCCAATGTTTCGGCAGCAGCACTCAGGCTACGCGGTACGCTTTCAAGAGCGTGAACTCCTTCCTGTTGGTGCGAGCCGCCCAGATGAAAAGAGCAGCTGCCATGAACTGCAAAGGTGCCGAGACACACGCCAGGCAGAAGGACCAGCCGAATTCACCCCTCACGTCGTCGGGCAGGGGCAGCTTCTTATGGAGCAGCTCAATCCCAGCTACGTAGCAGCCAACCAGGCCCAGCGTACAAAGCCCTGGGAAAGGAAGCGGCAAAGCGCCATGAGCTCACTGCTGAAGTGCTCTGGCTGTCACCGTGAGCTCCTGCAGCAGGGATGGTAAGTGGTGGATGGCAGCGGACCTACCTGCTAGGAAATGGAGGACTCCAGTGGCAATGGCAGGGTAAAGGCTGCGACAGGCACAAGCACAGAGCCCAATCAGAGCACCAAAGCACATGAGTCCGAGGCTGACAAAAGGCAGAAGAAACTGCAATCGCCAGAGATCTGTGTGTGAAAGAAAGAAACACACAAGACAAGTTGGTTGAAGATGTGCCAGAAAATTATCTTCTCCCATCATTTTATATTCACCTCTACCCACTTCTGCTTCATCTTCATCAGACACTCATACATTCATAGCTAAAAAAGACCAAAGGCTACACTGAAATAAGAAGAACTTCCTTTGTTAACTCCCAAGCTCCTGTACTGTACGCTTCATGTGCAAAACATTCGCTAACAGATCTAAGTTTTCCTTTTAAACTCTGACCTACTGTCTGTGCTACTGTAAAAACCCAATAAATGCAGAGCAAGATACAGATGCTTTCCTCACTAGTGGCTGTATTTAAGCCATGTCTTTTTTTATCATCTTACTTGTTTTACCTGCCAGAAGTACAAGACACTTACAAGTTCGATTCAAATCCGTGCCACTATTGTGATTTCCAGGCTCTATGTACTTTTCCATAAACTGATCAGAGAGGGAGAAACTGATGCAGTTTGTAGTCATATCGGTTTCTGAGGGGAAAAAAAGAAGAAAAAATACACGATTAGGTGTTTCCCTCCCATCCCTCCCCTTCGAGTCCTCCTTTGCCAACCATTTAAGCTGGAAAGCTCCTCAGAAAAAAAAAAAATAGAGAAAAAACATTTTAGAGAAAAAATTGCCTCTCAAAACAGATTTGTAGGATGCCTTACCATAATGCAGCTAGCATAACACAGTTACTACAGTGAGGGACAGCGTTCACACATGCAGAATCTTCAAGCTTACGTGGATTATCCACAGAGAACTGGGCCAGGCTTGACAAACTGGGAAAGAAATGTGCCATATGATGCTTAAACTACGTTGTAACATATTCCTGTACTTGAGAGTCCTTAAACTAAGCTGTGCATATCTCCGTGTGCAGACTGTAGTATCATACTAAACACCTGATTCAAAAATGGCATAGAAAGGACTATTTAAAGAACAGAAAATATTTGCTTCTTTACACTAAACTTCTCCCCTTTTATGCCTCAGTTAGATTTTTTTTACTTGGAGAATACTATTGAGCAGAGCCAGTTTAAGTGTCTTCCAAAATAAGTATTTTCATTAGAGAAAAACAAGAAGTATTTCATGTAATGCTTTTTCTCCAGAAAAAGTGCTTAAAAGTACATTTTTTTAAGGGGGTTCAAAATGAAAGGCTTCACACACACAAGTATCCAAAAACTGCTTTGAAGCAATCGAAGTAATTTCTCACCACAGTCTTTTAACTTCCAACCATTGTGAAAAAGAAAACAAATAGCTGATTCTATATTCAGCACTACGGTACAAGGAGTCCAAAATGTGTTGATGCAACAGTGGGACATGTGTGAGATGCAAGCAAAATGAGAGACTAAAAGGACTGAGTGCCCCTTTCATCAAGTAGCATCTTTACTCCATTACTGGATCCCAGGACCTTTCCTAAAAAGGGTGAATGGTAGAGCAACTATAACTGCATCCCCAGCTTGCCAGCAGATGCAAAAGAAAAATCAAGTTATAACAGACTAAACTGAGATCCAATATCACGTGTCCAATCCAGAGTCTGTAGCACTGACGGCCACAGACCATTCTGCCTATTGCCTCTTTAAAAATGCAGACTCTCTTCGTTAAAAAACCCAACCACATAAGCTAGAAGTAAGCCTTCTGGAGGAAGAAAGTGGCATGAATACGTTCTGAGAAAGTTAGCACATACCACCCCAGGCAAGCTAGGGAAGTGTTAATTGCTCCAGAGATACCTGGTGGGCTGTACCAGTGAGAGTTTTTGGGTACAGTGATACACCTCCGCCACAATCCAACTGTGCCGTTGCACCTGAAGAGCGCATCTGTGTAGGTCTTCTCATCTGCCTCTTCGCTGACAAATTCCTCCCAGATGCTCCTACCAGCTTCACTAACATTCTCAGCTGGGGACAGGGTGTGGTATTCGTACCAAAAGTCGGTGCCAATGGAAGCTGCCATATAGATGGTGGAGATGAGGCTGAGAACACAAGCAATTACTAGCGCTGTAGCAAAACGGTTATCCATCATTGTGCCCTTGCTGCTGTAAGGAAAGAGAGGGCCAAGTGAGTAACTCCTCCGACAGCAAATGCAAAGTTATCCTAGCAGCGTCAAACTTGTGACATCATTCCTCCTGTGCAACGTCCCCTCAGGATACGCATGTCGTCCTTTTCCAGTTGGCTGGAATCAAAGGAACACTGAGCAAGTACACGGCACTAGTCAGCAGCCACTGGACCTGTAAGTTCAAGGCATGGAAGCACGGGTATCACCCTTCTCCCAGCCACGCTGCTCTCTCCCAGACAGCAACTGACAGAGCAACAGCAACTCTGTCCTCAAAGCAGACGGCACAGCTCACTGCCATTTGTGATCCTGGTTGTAGGGAACCACAGAGAAACCATCCACAGCACCAGGCAGAAGACTTAGCTTTCCTTAAGAGATTACAAAGGGTCGAAGTTATTTTTAGCCTGCCATCCCATGCGGCTTTCACAGCTTGTGTTTACAGCAAAGATAAGAACCACAAGCATGACAAAAAACCTCCCCCAGGCTGTTCACAAAGGGCAGCCACACCAAGGTGCCAGCATGACTTTAGGGAAGCAGAGAAATGTATCTAGGCACTAGAGACAGAACATGAAGGAAGCACCAAAAGACAAATTTGAAAATTAGGATAAATGCTGCAATAATGTCACAATACATAGAGTGGTAGTTCTGAAAAACT
Source organism: Actenoides lindsayi (assembly GCA_025331215.1). Classification (NCBI taxonomy): domain Eukaryota; kingdom Metazoa; phylum Chordata; class Aves; order Coraciiformes; family Alcedinidae; genus Actenoides; species Actenoides lindsayi. The sequence continues at coordinate 19,365 of WTSP01008552.1, forward strand.
AAAACAATGCAGGGGGGGTGTGTCCCATTCCATGCGAACATGATGACAATAGGTTCCAAACTGAAAGGCCTTCAGGCACTGGCATGAGGACTTTGCTCTGGCTCCCTGTATTAGGGGTCATTTATGCCCTCCTTTGCAGGGTCATGCTCACAAATAGAGTGAATTCAGGGTCAAAGGAAGCATGGGAAAATACAGATACCACACATGCTTATGCTTATGACAATACTGGGACTTTAATGAGCAATTGATTGCTAATACATGGAATGTTTGGTGGATAGTGCAACATGTCAGGGGACTCTCAAATGCCTGTTGTTCTCATGCGTTTTCTGTGCTTGATTAAATTTATGGATTATGATGGATTGGGCCTGATGCACTTGACCAAAAAAAAAATAAAATTCAATTGAAGTTCACTCGGCAGCTAGAGCTAGTCTGGTGACACGAGCTACTATCTAATCAGCTCTTGTCTCTTGCTTGTTCTACCTCCCTTCTCCCACATACTTTGATCAAAATATTTTGGTCTAGTTTCTTTGCAAATGAGTGAACCGCAACTGGAAACAGCAAATGCCTTAAAACACAACATTCACAAGGTAGAACCTGATTCTGAACTACCAAACAAGGTGCAAACTAAAGCAGGGAGGCACCAATATTTGTTGTTAACAATGCCATTCTTATTTATTTTCCCTCCCATCTGCTCCTCTGTTTGGTTGAAACTGGCTAGCAGGGCTGGGGAGGAGAAATTATATGTACTGGTGTCATTCCCTATGCTTCATTTCCATATTAAACAAGGCACGTTCTCTACAATATCCATCCTTCAAATGCATTCTTAGCAAAGAGCAAGAAGACAACTAATTTTTGGTGAACTGACAAGCAGCACTCATTTAAAATACTTCAAAGTTTGCATACCACAACTGTACTGTAACAATCCACAAGCTGAGAACTTTTTATAAGCCAGGACAAATATTGAGAGGGAGAAAACATTGTATCTGGGCTTATTTTATCTAGAAGACATAGAATCAAGTCCGGACTTCAGAGGATATTCTCGGTGCAGTGTTTAATTCTTGGTTAGTTACTTCCATTCTCCTTCAATACCCCAGCAGCTAGCTCAAGGTACACAGGACACTGGATGAGCAGAGCAGTGAGAGAGCAAGTTGTGTAGATTTGACCTCGCTATTCATGCCCGCTGAGTTCACCGAGGGATCCCCTCCCCTTCACAAGCTTGTCACAAAGCAAATGGGGCAAGTGGCATTTCCAGGACCAAAGCTGTGCTGCCCAGCTCCTGCCCAGCTGAGCTCAGAGCTGAGCAAATTATCTGGGAGCTTACTCTCAGGGCAAGCAGCAGAACAGGCTGGTGAGCAGGCTGATCTGGATTTTCAACTATATCGCAGTCACATTCACTGCAAGAGGAACCCACTGCAACAGACTCCTCTCTTTAGAAAGGGCTCTCTCTGGAAGGAGGAATCACAAGAACCTACAAGCTCCACCCTCAGAGTGGTGTCTGGCAAAAAAAGAATGTTAGCAGCACATTATTGGGCCATTGGTTTGCTGCCATTGCCTCTTAATATAAAAGGTTACAATAATAAAGTCCTATCAACTCTGTACCTAACATACAGAGAGAAAAAAAAATGGCTCAAAAAAAAGTAAAAATCTTACTTTAGATACAACATCCCTGCAGCCAGGTGCAGAACACTGATGCTGGAAATAACCCTGTCAAAGCATTACTAAAACCCAGCCACGCACTTCTAGCCAGCCTCCTGTGCATTGGCATACAGCGGACTTGGCAGAGTTGATGACAGCTGGCAAACAAGAGAAGTTCACTAGCAAAATGGAGGGATAACACAACAAACAATGAGTAAAAGCACTGTTCGCTTGGTAAAAGGGATATGGCTATCTACTGATGTTCATGCCTTGTAATGCAGGGCTCCAGGGAGAGGTAGAAAGCAGATGAGGTGGCTACAGTCCCCAAAATCTAGCGGGTGGAATTTGTCCCAGAAAGAACTCACATGGATTTTCCTTAAGGACAAGACAATACCAGGGCAAGAGCACACCCCCAATTCCTTACAATAAAGGTCCCCTCAATGGTCCTCCCTAACACTTCCAACTACTTACAAGAAAATACTAAAAACTCTACAACACTTTAGGCAAATTTTGAACTAGAAGTTCATCCTTCCACAGTGTTGTAGACTTGACTACCCTGCCCATTCACTGCATACCTCCAGTGCATCTTCATTTACAGTAGACACCCCCCCACTTAAACGAGGGGTCCTTTGCTCTGCTAAAGAGAGAACCATCCTTCCAGCCCCATGCAGAGCTCAATGGGAGCAGTAACCACAGTCAGAAAGAAATAGTTACCAGAAAAAAGACACTGCATGTTTATGAAATTATGCCACGCTTTGCAAAAGGTTCTATGCAGAACAATACATAGGATGGGCCTTAGAATAAGCTTCCTTACAAAAAAAACCCCACCATTATAGTCAATGTCATCTTTGGTAGCGGTAAAGACAAAGACTGATAGTAAATGGAAATACTTTGCATTTATAGGCTGTCAGCAAGATCCTTCATTGTTTTTACAAAAGGCTTGTTCATCTGGCACTGCCAGCACCTTTCACTCTAGCAGGAGATGCTATTTCAAGCAAGTTATGGCTGCAGCTAAGCTACGCAATGGATTTATGACAACACAAGGCACCAATAATCAGGCACTCAAGTAAGAGAGCTTCACAGGATACTATACTTACATATATTAATTACATATTTTTGAAAGAAGCGAGACATGTAAAAATGTCAAAGCAATAGCTCATAAAAGAGAGGGCAAAGGCCAAACTAGCACCAGTGTTCAAAGGAATGACTAGATGCATGCACTTCATAGAAGCAGGAAAAAAACCACAAGGCAAGTCAGTGGAGTTGAAAAAGAAAAAAACACACAACAGCACAAAAGCAAGTACTCTGGCAAAAAAAAACAACAACTGTAAGACTGATAAGCATTTTAAGAAATTACTGTACCATGGCAGAAGGGAATACAAAAATATGCCTATTTTTATCTTGTTAAAGTGATCGCTCCCTTCGGCCAACAGTGGGCCACCACATTTAAGAAACTGCTTTTACTTGACGTCACAAAAGAGGAAAGCTGCATTTGCTGGCATTTTCTCAGAAAACATGCTTGCAATCTGGCTGTTCTTTGGGAACGGAGAATGGGCAGAAGGCCTAAAAGAAGGTGTAAATGTGGGGAGAGGGCTGGCAACACTATCCGACAGGATCCAGGGCAATGGACGGTTAGGAAAGAACACTACCAAACACTTTTTTTCCTTTACCTTCAGAGGTCCTCAGAGTCCCTCAGGACACACAGCTCCAATGATTCCAGGTCACTTCAGAGACACAATGTTGTTTGTGTCTCCTGGCAAGCGGAGGGCATGAAATGCGAACTTGCTGTCTGCCCTAACTGTTCCATCCATTCATTTCCTTCAACACCACCAGCTCATAAAAAGTGATCTAGAAGTAGAAGGCAAACTAAATAGTTCGAGATCATCATTTCATTTTTAAGTTATTTCACAGAAATTTTCAGTGTTACTCATTAAGGGGGAAAAAAAAAAAAAGTAAAAAGGGACACACACCCTCCCCCCCCAAACTTCAGAAGCCCTCAGGCCAGCATAAACATGCCCCATGAGGATCAATCCATCACGCTGGCGGGCGGGCCGGGGCAAGTGACCCTACGAACGGCTCTCGCCCTGGGCAAACGCGGAGCCCCACAGCCGGTCGGCTACGCGGGCCGCGCTCCGGCACCGGCCGCAGCCGCCCCAGCGGTGCCGACACGATTCAACACCAGCGACAGACAGGCCAGGCCGGCCGGCCGACCACCCACCCTCCTCTCCCTCCCTTCCTCCCTCCCTGCTCCAGCCCTTCAGGCGACAGCCCTGCGAGGGGCCGCCGGGGCACCGGGCGCCGCTGCCAGCGCGAAAACCCGGGGACAGCGCCTCGATCCCGCCATCCCTCCGCCTCCCCCCCTCCTCCACTCACCAACCGCCCCCTTCAACGTTACGATCGCTCCGTCGCGACCCGACACCCACCGCCCATCGCCGCCTCGCAGCCCCGACCCCGGCCCGGCCCGTTTCCGCCCCGCTGCGCTCGGGGCCAGGGCAGCGCCGCACCCCACCCCTCTCTGCCGAGCGGGGCGCCATGGGGGATGTAGTTCTCCCGCCCTCTTCCCGAGAGGCCCCGGCACAGCGGCACCACGGGAGTTGTAGTTTTCCCCCAGCCCCCGCCGCCTGGCAGCTGCTCTCTCCAGCCAACCCTCAACCTTTCGACGCCCGTGGGCTTCCCCAGCGCTCGCCGCCGAGCAGCCCACCTCCTCCCCCCCTGCGTGTCCGCTGGGCACCCCAAAGCAGGGCCCCGCCGCTGACACGGGCCCGGTTCAGCTCAGAGCGCGGCAGCCCATCCCCTCACCGCGCCTCGCACCACCCTGGGCCTGCGTGACGCGCTGAGCTGGTTAATGCCGAAACTGCACATCTGCGAGAGACGGGCATTTGGGATGGATCTGGAGTCACGGTCTCAACGTGCTGTACGTGCTAGAGCGGCCATGAGCTTTTACAGAAACACAAAACCCCACTTTGCAAACTCTGGTTTCTGCAACTTCAATTATTTGGTCTCCCCCTACAGCCCTAAGGCTCACATTTCTTTCCTTTTTATGCTTGATTGCTTGCTAAAATAGTGACACAGTATCTTGGCTGAGTGACTTGGGGAAAACACCAAGTAAGGACAAGAAAGATTTAGTAAAAATCATGAAAACTGGCAACACTGGCTCCACACCCCAAAACAGACATTTCCCCCCATCCCTCGTACACATACCCATGCAAATTACAAAAGGACACAAAAATGCTTAACAGCTCCCTGAGAGACCACCACACCCAGGTTTGATTTTACCAACCTCCAAACCATCAAACAAATCCTCAGAGAAAACAGAATCACTCCGAGGTTTTCACATTTCTGCGGCCTTCTGGGGAATGATCTCAACCAACTCCTCTCCCAGAGCAGACAGGAAGCATTTCTGCAGCGAGGTAAGAATCTAGGATGGCAAAGGTGAAAAGCAATGATATAAGAAACTTCTCTGATTTGGTGAGACAAAACAGGTTTTTGGTTGTTTTTTAATTTTTAAAAGTAATTAGAAATTCTATTTTAATTACAAAACCTCTGCCTATGCACCCCACCCTTCCAGATCATGGGACCGTCTCACCAGAACCTCATGATTGAAATGTCCTGCAAGGTTGTGCGCTACAGCCCGATGGGGATTTATGCTAGACTCTCAAATACTTAACATCTTTTATCGATGGCCTGGAAGAAAGCAGAGCATCGCTGATAAACTTCACAGATGACATGACGCCTGAGAGAAGGGTAAATAATGACATGGCGAAGGCACTGGTACAGGCTGACCTGATCATCTAGCAGCTGGGGGCAAGCAAACATGCATTTCAGTAAGGTCATCGATGAGCTCATTCATTTAAGAGCAAAGAGTGGAGGCTATACTTACCTGACATAAAACTTTATCCTGGGAAGCCCAAAACAAAAAGGACAAACGAAAACCCAGCTGTCCTCAGGTGTATAAACAGAGAAATCACAAGGAAGAAAGAACATCTAGAGTTGCTGCTGGCTGCTGAAACGGTGTGTCTAGTTTTGACATGTTGAAGTAAGAAAGAAACCTGGAAAGGTACATAAAAATCACTGAACAATCAGAAAAACTCTTACTGAAATGTATCACAGAAGGTCAGTCAAGGCAATTTAGAGAGAGCTAAGGAATTGCAAGACCATAAAATACATCTAATGGCAACAGAGAACAAACCCCCCAGTAATAGTCTTTTCAGTGCACGTGGCAAAAATATGAGAAGTTGAAGATAGAAAATGTTAAAAGAAAAAAAAAAAACACAGCAAAACCAAACCTCTCTATTCTAAGCAATGGGATAAGCAGAATTGGAACTATTTACTGGAAATAGCAGTGAATTATCTACCACTGGCAAGTCCATAGGTTTTTCTCCTAAAAATGAGAATCAATTGTGGAAAGTTTTGTAGCCATTGCTACTTCCATTACTGAATTAGACTATGGGCTGTCCTGAACAATATCACGCGTGTGTGAAGCTGCTCAGAAAAAGAAGAGATGTGTTTTCATTTTATTTATTTCAAATACTCCACGGATTTCACTTGGAGATGTATTTTCTGGAATAATACCCCTCCATATAATAAAAGTACCCCAATAAAAACGTTACAAACAAACACAGAGTCATTCACTGCCAACACCGATCTTTTTTCGTTTTCCCCTGCTTTACACACCTTCTTGGTGTGCCTCTGCAGAACCACTGGAGCTTTTGGGAAGGTTTTCAAAGTACAAGTTTGTGCAGAAACTGGCAGCTTGCACATGAAAGCACAAAGGGAATAAGGCTGATGGCTACAGCTTAAATGCTGTTCCTGCTTTTAGCAAAACTGAAGCTTCTTCCACAGCAGACCTGGATCATGTGCATTAGCTAGTACCTCTAACAAGCTCTTGGGTGCTGACACAGAGTTTATAGCATTAGAGGGCTGCAAACAAAACAAACAACCCCCCAGCTATGCTGAAAAGAAAAAAAGGAAAAGGAAAAGGAAAAGGAAAAGGAAAAGGAAAAGGAAAAGGAAAAGGAAAAGGAAAAGGAAAAG
>WTSP01008553.1:0-11989 GCA_025331215.1 Actenoides lindsayi
CCTCCCCTGCAATGGTGCCAGGGATGGGGCAGCCACCACCTCTCGGGGCAACCTGGGACAGGCTCTCACCACCCTCATAAAAAAAATAAAATAAAAAAAAAATAAAAATTGTGAAGCTTATTTAAATGCATACTTCAGAAACCTCCTCTTGGAATAGCTAGTTCCTCAGTCCACACGATGATTTCACCTGCTGTCCAGTGTCTTAGATACAAAGTTGAAAATCTAGAAATAAGAAAGGATGAAAGCATTCTGAGTGAAAAACCAGAAATTCTAAGACTGTTGAATTCTGCAGAGTTTCTCCTCTCAGAATTTTAATGTTACTTTGTGCTGTCAAATCCAGGCAGATAAGAAGCTGCCTTAATGAAGCACTAATTGCATTGCATTCAAATATCACAAATAATCCTGACTGTGGGACTTAGTCTTTATTCCCTTCTTCTTCCTTTGTATCAAGAAGATTAAGAGAATTTGTGACAATGCATTATACATCTGAAGCTGACTATTATTCTTTGTAACAGAGCAAAGTCTTTTTGTTTTACAGTCAGAGGACTCTGTTTTTAAGTGAAGACTAATGACTTGCAACAGAACCATAAAAAAACCCTGCAGTTGAGCCTTTAAAGGTGAATTCCAGGACCTATGTCTTTTGGGGTGTGAGCCCCTGCAGAGCATGTTTTACACTGCAGCTGGGAGAAGGCTGGGTGGAGGTAAATCCAATGACTGGGCATGTCAAACCTTCCTGTTACAGCATACAGGGCACAAGGAATTTCAAGTTGCTGGTTTAAAGTTCCTGTCAGCTACAGTATTTGCTCAGCTACAATATTTGCTCAGCTACAAAGCACATTATCAACATTTTATTCACACACACAACTCCTCCTTTCTTTTCATTGTTTATAGTTGTTCCACAGCCCAATTAAAATTTAAATTTGAGCTTAAAAGCGTGCAGGATGTCCACTGCAAGTTCTAGGTACCCTGAAAAGTTTAGGTGCAATGTAAAGTAGCAGTCTCATTGTCAAGTGGTAGCTAATTTTTCTGAGAGGGACAGACATAAAATAAAAATAGTCTCAGCTCAGCTCCCTGAGATGACTTTATTGACCCTCACGACTGAAATCAAAGTCCTGCATCATCCTCTGTGTGTGTAACACCCACAAACATCTCCTTGTAGGAGACAGGATTCATTTTGTGCTATTTTGGTCATTGAAAAAGCTATGTTCAGCTTTCACCTCTTCTATCAGACTCTTCAGGCCACCTCTGCAGTCGGCAGAGAGATAGAGAGTAAGAGCTGCCTTGAATAGCCATCTCGAGTGGGATGTGTGGCTTTCCTGGTGATACCCAGCTCTAATCACTGACCGTAGGGAGGGACAATGTGGTGAGGTTGGGGGACACACCTGGTGTTTAGGTGGTTCATGATAGGTAAGATAGGCAACGTACCCAGGTTGTGACTGAGCCATCAGCCTGCCACAGGCTTCCTTCTGCTTCCGTGTCCCTTGCTATGATCTCCCCTGAGCAAACGAAGCTCGTAAAACGAATCTCTTTCTCCTGCCTGCTCCTCTCTGGAGCACCATCCCAGAATGAGGTGGCAGGGGTTGCTCTCTCTGTCTGCGCACCGCTCACGTGAAGCTGCAAAGGGATGAAATCACTCATGCTGGGAGAGGAGCTGGGGATTGAAAGAGAGGGCATTTTGCTCCGATGGTTTTAGTAGCCAGACAGTTTTTTTTTCCCAGACAGCATCTGGAACACTGGGGCATGGGCTGGTTGTCTGTGAGAGGTCTGATCTCTGTCTGCAAGGGCAGTCCAGCTGGCAACTCTAATCTGCCTCTACCCCCTGCTGCCTTCCTGGCATTTCACCGTGAGCTTTGCTCAGGGCATTTTGCACAAACAGTGTCACTGTCGTTCCCAAGCAGAGCAGAGGTAGAGCTGGATGAACCTTTCCCAGCAAAGAGTTCATGCACCGAGGGTGTGTGGAGGGAAGGCATTTTCAGACAACCTGAGATTATTCGTGATTCAAATTTTAGCCAAAGTTTCTAGGTTGGACTCCTAAGAGTTCACACATCCTTGAGAGAAGAGATGTCCTTCTGGTCTGTGTCCCAGCAGAGAGGGCATCATCTGGGATGGTGAAAACTTGATTTCTGCTGGCTCTAAAGCAAGGATTTGCTTCAACATCTCTTGACTCATACAGCACTAGTTTGACTACAAAGTAGTAGTGTCACCTGCTGTGAATAAGCAGCTTTTTAGAAAAGTGGGACACCTTCAACAGCCCAAAATGTCCTCTACCTCTGGGATGAAGGTGCTGTGTTACAGATCCCTGTTTAGCACCAGGCAGAGAGAAAACCCCAGATGAGTGTCCTACCCATGGAACTGTACAATGGACAAAGAGCACGGCTGCTGCTTCTGCTTTGGTGTAGCTATGGCCCTCTTTAATATCTCTTTTTTATAACCTGGAGCAATGTTCTTCCTTTGAACTGCTAAAGGCTCCAGCAAAGCTTGTTTGGGGTCAACAGGAGGCTACGGACTGGGACACATGCAGTTTGAGGGCTGAATTTGAGAACATTTATCTCAAGATAAGTTTTAAAAGTTTCTTGGGCTGATATATGAGAGTGCAGCGGAAGGTCACCAAGATAGTCAAGGGGAGGAAGCGTATGACACCCTAGGAAAGGCTGAGGTAAATGGAGTTTCTAAGCCTTGAGAAGAAATGGCTGAGAGGGAATCTATGCAGTCTTCTGATGCTTAAGGAGAGGTTGCAGAGACCATCAATCCAGGCTCTTCTCAGAGGTGAAAAGGCATGGGGCAACACAACAAGGAAAATCCTGATCAGATATAAGGAAAATAAATCTTCCCAATAAAAGTGGTGCAGCCCCGGGATGGGGACCCAGAGTGCTGGGGGAATCTCCACTCTTGAAGACTTTCAAAACTCAGTTGGGCACAGCCTTGCAGTTAGACACGCATGGAGCAGGGGATGGGGCTACACACCCCCAGGTATACCCTTCAACTTAACATTTTCCATAAGTCCATGATTCATTTCTTCCGAATATCACATCACAGTTCCCTGAGGTGTCTGGGCTCCTGTTTCCATGGCCTTTGCAGAGATATACCTTGTGAGACACCATTTGCTGATGCACTGCTACGCTTAAGTATGGTCTGTAGTTCTGTTAGATGCTGACACAAACGGTAATTTGCAGCCCTGCCTCCTCCCTTCCCTTCAACTCCCCCAGTTTAGTGAAAATTTACTGCTAGGTATTTGCTGCAGTGCCTTTCTCCCAGCAGACTGATGCTCCACCAGGCCCACGATGAACAGGACAGATAAAGGTGGGTACATTATTAGGTGTTTGTTGGAGCAGCGCACTGGCTTGTTCTAAATACATTCCTCTTCTGTTCTTATCACCACAGCATCTGAGCTCCTTCCCGTGACACATTAGACAGTGTGACTAATATCTGTTGCATACTGTTTGTTCTGTCACCTTTTCCCCGAGGGAGAAGCGTGTGAAACGTTAAGTTTTGCTGGCCTAATTTCATCTTCTGCATCGCTTTAACTTGTTTGGGGTTGACTTGCCTATCTCTGCAATGATTGCTGTGTGTTTGCACAGAGGAACCAGGCAAAAGGATGATACTGTGGACTTTAAAGGGAGGTAGTGAGGGTTTTTAAAAACTTCCTGTTACTTCTTCTTTGGACTGAATTCCATACTGGCTTCCAGGGAAGGTCTCACTCTCTCAGAGATGAGCTTTTGTCCATAACTTACATCAGAGGAGCAAATTTCTTCCTGTGCTTTACCCTGTGTGTGAAAAGGTCCAATATTAGGAAGACCATTTCTGAGGACAAGTCACTACAGAAAATACTGTCCATAGGAAAGAGCTCTGCTTATCCCAGAAGAGCCTGGTACAGGTTTTGAAGCTATGACCAAGCTCTACCCGTGCCCTACCACAGTGTGCATGCAAACAGTAGCTGAAGTTTAGCTGACGTTTTTTCCCTCATTGTGGCTCTTCACAGATCATCCTAAAGAACCTGACTAATCAAGAAGTGGCCACGTTTACTTATGGTGAATGGCTGTCAAAGCTGAAAAATGCCAAGGGAAGCCTCCTGTGTGAGATGCCAGCTATCATAAATGACGAGCAGATGATGGAGGACACGACATACACTATTCAGGTTAAAACCAGCGATGTCGGAGGTACGTCCATGGTGGCTATTTTATGACTTTTCTGGTATGAAGTTTCACTTTTACCCATGGAAAAAAATCTCCTGCTTAACTTAACATTAGGTTTAAAAGGAATAATTTAGCCCTACTGTGTGGGAAGACCACCATTTTGGATGGCCATTCATCATGACAGTGTTGCTCTGTGTGATTCATGCTCATCTGAGCTCTGGGCATAAAATATTTAGACACAAGACCTAGATCTGACTGCTCACTGCTTCTTCTGAAGATATCTTAACAGAAGATATTGCCAGACCATGTTGTAATGATCAGGAGCACCCTTTTTCTTTTTAGTCAGATCCATCCACGTAGGATGGAAAAAACCTCTACAGTCAAAGCTGTTGGGCTGCAGGTTTTCAGTCAGCACTATCTGCTTTGCTTGAAGAAGGCAGCAATAATACACCTTCCTTTTTGAAAGCATTTTGAGGCCTTTTATCTCAGGCTGTGAAAAACCATCCCTAAATACACACCAGATAGAAGAGGTGGTACAGAGAATAGAGAAAGCTGCAGAGCTTCAAGCGCCAAGAAATGGGATTTCTGTGTCATTTCCTGGGATCACTGCCTCTTTTCATGAGAACTTCTATCAGGCTGCTGAATGAAAGCTGCGACTACTTACAAGCTGCCTTTTGCCAAAATGGGGCAAGTTAGACTTTATCTTGCAGGCGCCTTATTTGGAAGGTTGACCCTCAAAGGGGATTCAGCCACACCAGGGCTTGTAATCACATACTGATCTCTACCTCTCTTTCATTTTGCTTTTCTTTCCATTTTTTCTTTTTTTTTCTTTTTTTTCTTTTTTTTTTTTTTCTCCTGGATTTACAAGTGGTAATTTATGCAGCTTATGAGGTTTGATCTGAGAATATCAAAATTCCCCTGGCAGAATGTCTTTGTGCCACCTCACCATTTTTAATCTATCTGCTCTGCCTGCTGCTTGTCTGAAAAACATACAGTGAAATACAAAAAAAAAAAACCAAAAAAAACACCCCAAAAAACCACCACCAAACCAAAAAAAGTGAGAGGAAGATTTGTTTATGTATCTGGCAATTCATCTAGTATAATGGTAGATCTTTCTGTGACCTCTTTGTGAAATCCAGCGCTAACTCACAAAGGCGATGGAAGCAGAAACGAGAGGAGAATAGAAGATGACAGCAACAGCAGACAGATCTGCCCTTCCCATTGAATGAAGGATGACGGGTATTAATGATGAAAAATTTTATTTCATTATGAACAGCGACAACCCGTAGGAATGAGCAGATTACAGAGAGGTTCAGAGAGCCTGTTTATGATTAGATCACAGAGCACACTGACATAATGCTGAACTTTATCCAGCTTATCTAAAGAGGGTACGAGTCACGAACCATACCCCCTCTTTGATCATTATGTATTCCACGATTACTCCTGGTTGGACCAATTCAGGAAAACAGACGTTTTATCCTTGACAGTTAGTTTAAACATGCTATATCATCTCCTGCCACACTGACATTGTCTGGGGACAGAGATTCTCCACAGTGAATAGAATCAGACGTGTTTGTTTCTAGGTATAAAGTTCTTCTCTGTAATAGCTTTCAACTTTCCAGCGCAACAGAGGCACTGAAACGAATGAAAAAAAGAAATACAGGGTAGGAATCATCCCAGCTATTTGTTAGTCTCAAAAAAGAAAATCATGCTTGTGGTCTTAACTCCTTCCAGTGTAGACTGTTTCTGCTCAATTCGTCTGGGAGAAGTTTCTTAATCAGTGATCTGGATCATCTTCTGGAGGGTCTCTGTCAATCTGTCTTCATCAGATTCGGGCAGAGCCAGCGCAGTTAAGTTAGGCTGAATGGCTAAGGTTAGAGAAAATTAATGCCACAAAAAAATGTCTTACAGTGAACTATGAAACATCAGCTGTTTCGTCTCCACCGTACGCACATATTTAACAACAGTCCTCTTTTACTTTTTCAACAAAGTTTTCCAGAAGCCATTCAGCTTCGAAGATCATGTAACACACAGAGGCTGCATCAGGGAAGGACTCCTCTCTTGCAAAGGTCAATCTCTTCTCTTTCAAAGGCAAAACCCAGAGGACGCCAGAAGTGCCTCAGATGGCAGCTCTTAAGAGTACACACAGATAAAGGGAGAAGACCTTGTTACAGAGGACAGATCCCAAGTCAGATGGGTAATCCTTGGTTAAAACCAAGATCTTGGTTTACTTTCGATCTTACAAGAGAAGAAACTCACACTCTTATTTCCTTCAAGGTGTGACCCACAGACAGAGAAGCAATAGAGCTGGACCACCTGAGTGCTCCTTCTGTGGCACAAAAATGTCCTTCCCTGTTAATTTTGACTTACACAGACTTTCCATATTCTATACACAGGCATCATATACATGGTAATGCACTAAAGATGGAGAAAGAATAAATACTGCTTCCTCATTTTTCAGGCATTAATGAAGCAGGAGGTTTTTATCTCTGCTGTTATGAGATTAATTAGTATGTTGTCAGCTCTGCTACAGACTACAAATTACATTATTTAGGACAATTGGTGTCAGTTCCTAGTGCCTTATCCAAGCCTCTGTTAAGTCAAAAGAAGGACATGCTTTGTCCCCAGAAGCTTACAGTTTATTTAAAAATGATGCAGCTGCTCAATAAGAATCATAAAATCATAGACACACATAGACATTGTTGTAAGGGGCCTCTGGAGGTCAGTTCATCCATCTTCCTGCTCAAAAGACTATTGCCAGCGCTAATATGAGTAGCTAGGACCATTCTCAGCCAAGTCTTGGACACTTCCATGGATGGTGAAGCCACCACTTCCCGAGGCACCTGATCCAGGCTTGTACTATTTTCCTAAGAAACACTTTTTACCCTAAGGTCCTCCCCAGCAACTTGTAGCAGTGGGTCCTTGGAGTATGGTCTGACATCTTCACAGTACATGACCCTGTCATCGTTATCACTGACCCTCATGTGGTCAAAGGACACTCATTCATCTGCCCACTCATCAATGGACACTGTTCATCTGCCCCAGCTCATCTCCCTTGGCTTCTCCCCACGGTTATGTGCCTTAACTCCTGTCCATCTTGGAAAACACCTGAGCCCTCCTCATTGTCTCAACATGACTTTGGAATTCAAACTGGCAGCATGGTCTAAGGATGGGCTTCTCAGTGCTGAGTGAAGGGCATAAGATCTTCCCTTCAGCTGCTGGCCATGGGCCTCCTGATGTAGCCCAAGATGCAGTTCACATTGAACACTGAGAACTTGCTGTTAGTTCGGATTCAACCTGAACATGTATGTTACTGGCACAACCTTTGGGGTCTTCTTCAACTCCCCGGCACATACACACGCAGGGTTTATTCCACCGCAAATGCAGAACTTTGCACTTCTCCTTGCTTGAAAATTGTGGGATTCCTGCTTGCCCGGTCCTCAAGTTTCTCACGGTCTGTCTGGGTTGGAATTCTGCCATTCAGCATGTTAGTCCCTCCCTCAAATCTAAAGTTATCTGGAAATCTGCTGAGGATGAGCTCTGTCACTGTTTAGGGTGTTGATGATGAAGTTCAGTGCTACGGACCCCAGCACTGACCCAGGAGCTATTGCCTTCCTTGCCAGCTAAGGCTGTGCAACTGCAGTATCTTCATCCCTTCGTTTATCAAGTTGGTTGCAGTTCCTAAATGTACCTGACAGTTTCCTGGAATTAGCAACAACAACAACAACAACAAAAAAAATCAGGGACCCAAATAAGTGAAGTGTGCATTGATTCAGCAATTTCTTGTCTTTTCTTACCCATTTCCTGCTAATTGCCTGTGAGGGAAATGTCACGGCATGAGGTCTTCATAAGCTTCTTCCTGCAGGGAAGGTTTTGCTTAGAAACAGTTGTTCCTGAGCTTTCTGAGACCTTGCATTAATTGGGAGCCTGCTCCTTGTAAGGAAATGGACTTCAGTTTGCTTTGTTCCTCACCTCAGCAAGCTTTAGGGTCATAAAAGGTACTGCCAGATGAAATGCCTGAATCCCTGATGCTTTCTCTTCCTTCTTAAGTCCTTCCCAGGGAACTGCTGAAAAGTAGCCCCAATTTAGCATAGGCAATTTTTCATGTGGACTCCAAATGTTGCTTTGCCTTTTCTCTGTGTGACTTTCTTCCCTTTTTCTTTCTCTTTTTACCTTTTTTTTTTTCCCTTTTCTTTTAGTATTTTTTCAGCCCTTCTATAAGAAGAGTTGTGATTTCTTCCTAATTTCTGTATTCAGATAATTACCCTGAAGAAGTGGTAGTTTTCTCAAAAAGTTTCCAGTCCCCTCAACTTTGTCTCTGTATTGTGTTGTGAAGGGAGCTGTGGGAAATAACTGTTTCCAAAGTGGATTTTTGATACTCTTGTGTAAGGAATGGCTTGGCAGGCGGTCAGAGTTTTCAAAGCTGGGCTATCTAACTGAGGGCAGCAGATGCTGAGTTTCTTTGTGAGACGGATTTGGGGTTGATGATCTTATTTTCATTTTCCCAAATTTAAGGGCTTTTGTTCCGACGCAATAAATGCCTGCCTGTGTGGAATCAAATTTATCCCTACAAATCTGTCCTTTTATTATTATGGCATCAAAAATAAAAAGCAATAATTTTGGTCAAATTACAGATAATGCCAGGTAAAAATGTAGTAACACTTTCAGCTAAAATTTTCATAAGCTCTCTGCAGGTGATGGTGTGTCCTTGAACTCTCCAAAGGTGAGGGAAATTGACAGCACGGGTGTTTTCTGCAGCAAAACATGGACAGTAATGGGTATATGAAATTCAACATGAGGTAATAAAGAACACCTTAGAACCTATCCTTTTCCTAAGGAGAGATGGGAGTTGATGGGGCGAAGCGTTGCGTGAGAAACGGGGAGTTTTTCCATTCAATGCAGCATGGACAATATTTGGAGAAACAGGAATATAGAAGGAAGACCCATGGGAAGGGAAAGTGGGTCACAAGATGTTATAGTGGTTTGGTTGACGATCTGTCCTTTGCTTTCAAATCCCTGTGCCATACCACACAGGGAGAGCAGTATAAGACAGACCCCAGCTGATGTGTCCTCAGTGCCACAGGACACACAGGAGTAGGCTGTGGGGCTGCAGGAGACCACAGTGTGGAAATGGGACTGCCACCCAGTGGGAAGCCCAGGACAATATGTACTAATACTTTGTAGCTAGAGAAGTTAAAATAGCTTTTTTAACACTCTGTCATAGGTTGCTAGATGTTGCTGGGTGAGTAGATTTTCATCCCAAGCCACCTTGGAGAAACGGGACCACCTCTGCAAAGTGATGTGATCCACGGTGCTCCATCAGGAGCAGATACTCCTGCTTCCTATCAACACTGCTATCAGCATGGTCACCATGTCTTGATGCAAGGGAGAAGCGTTCCAGCTGTATCTGAGTGACTGTGGGAAAGGGCTGGTTGGTCAGCTACCATGGAAGTGTCCTTTCTGCAGGATCCTGCACAGATTCACTGAAATCTGTTGGCTGTTCCCAGAGGAACCTGCTATCACGGCAGGCCCTTCCAGCCTGCCTCTGTGCAGTTGGAGGCTGGGGGTCAGCCCTACATGGCAGGCTGGCTCATGACCATGTGCTTTCCACTTCCCTTCCAGGAGCAGGCACCGATGCCAACGTGTCCTTGATCCTGTTTGGAGAGAACGGGGACAGCGGGACCCTGGCTCTGAAGGAGTCCAACAAGTCCAACAAGTTTGAGAGGAACCAGATGGATGAGTTCAACTTCTCGGACATGCTGAGCCTGGGAGATCTCTGCAAAGTGCGGATCTGGCACGACAACAAAGGTTAGGGCAGTGACTCAGGGTGGGTGGGAGAGGCTGGGACAACATTTTCACGGGAGGGAAAACATCCTCTGCTGTGGACGTGGGGCAGGCTGAGAGCACGGTTGCCAGCTCTGCCTCAGCCTTGGTAATCTCAGCATTTACTTGGATAATTTACCAGGATCCCGTATCCCAGTTTGCCTGTCTAGACGTACCCCCTTCATGCAGGAGACCATGCCACCCCATGATGGTGTAGCATCCGCTCTAATGGGTCTCCAGCTTCATTCTGAGCTTACAGCCACTGCTGCAGCACGGGTAATGACAGCTCCTCCAAAGCAGAGCCATCCTGCCTGTTATCCCCACACACTGACTCTGTTAATACAATACCTTTATCACAGGCCAGGGTGGCACTTTCCTAGCAATTTAATGCTCTCAGCCTGACACCGACACACTGGGTAATGCAGCCTGGCGTAACATAGTAAGCTTTAGAAGACAGAAATAAGTATCTGTGGCTGTCTTTATTAAAATGACTGCATCAGCCAGTGGGTGTACAGTGCCCTGCTGAGAGAGATTCTGACATTTCCCTGCTTCTGGACACCCTAACTGGTGTCACAAACAGCAGAGCAGCACTAAGTACCATTGTCTTAGTTATTTGTGTTGTTATTCAGGCACCAAGCAGCATCTTGTAACAAATGCATCACTCACACTTCATCTTGAAGAGGTGACCTTGCATTAAACAATGACTTGCTTGCTAACGGCAGGCCCTTGCTGCAGCCCAAAGGTGAAGCTTGAGGGCTCCCACAGACCCACCTGGGTCAGTATTAACAAGGTGATTTGGGCAGTAGCGTTCATTGAAGTCCTGGGAGAGATGGCAGCAGGACTACCCAGCTGTTACCTGGTTGTAGATATGTCTGGGGCTATATCTCAGTATGGATACATCCTGGCCATCACCTGGCCACCACCTTCTTGACTTCTCCAACTTGTGGCTGATGGGGAAGGCTGCTTCTCCTGTGACATAAATAAAAGACACAACCTCTTGATCAGGCTTTCCAACTGGAAGCTCACATCCTTATTTTAATTAAAAAAAAAAAAAAAAAAGGAGTAAAAACCTCTTATTGTAGCCTCTGTCTGTTGTGAAATATGGGAAATACAACCATCCACTCAACATGATTGTTTATTGCCAGCCACTGCAAGCTTTGGGTTTGTATTTATCTCTCCCACAACAGCAAACAATTTGGTTGATTAATCTTAGCAAGATCGTGTTATATAGCCAGTGCTGAATGCAGTAAGGGAGCTGCTTTTACCTTATTTTAGTTGCCAAAACACTTATTATTTAAATCTGCAGTTTAGATGCAGAAATGGAAAAGGCTTTCAAAATACCCACTAGAGTTTCAGCTCAGCACACAGGCATCTCTGCAGTTGCAGGGGTGCTTTGTGTGTCCTTCTGAGAGCAGCGAGGAATCAGCATGGACTTGTAGATTCATTTTCAAGTATATCAACAGCTAAGATGTCTACGAGAAGAACATTTTCCCCCAGAGGCATTGTGGCTCCCCGGTGACTGGTCATGCTAACAGACTGAAATACACCCACCAGATCAGAGCTGATCCTTAGGGCTCAGGCGCATGAACAGGCTGGGGTGTAGGAAGATGAGAACTGGGTCAGACCGAGTTTCTGTTGAGCCCAGCAACTCTTTCCAACAGTAGCAGCACTAGGTGCCCAAGGAAGAGGAGGAACTGAGCCAGTGTGTGTAATCCTTCCCCAGTCCCCTGCACCTTACTATGTGAAGCTCAGGCATCTCCTGAAATGGTTATCATTTTTGTCCGTTAAGCAACTTTCAGTGAATTTTCTCATTCATATGCTTGCCCAGGCTCTCCAGGGGAGACTTAGCACCCATGGCATCCCGTGGCAATGAGTTCTATGGGTCTGCTCTCTGTGTCACAAGTGAACCCTGTTAATCGAGGCGGTTTTGCTGCCCTTTCCTTCTTGCATGAGTGATCCGGCCCCATCGCATCACAGAACAGTTTGGGCTGGAAGGGACCTTGAAGATCACACAGAGCCAACCACCCTGCCCT
>WTSP01008553.1:20382-30391 GCA_025331215.1 Actenoides lindsayi
TAGAAGCCAAGCAGGCTTCTGAATACGCTGCAGAGATGCTCATCGAACTTAAAGGGAAATGAGCCTGCCAAAAAGATTAGCAGCTGACACTGCCAACATGTTTAGAATAAATTTCCAAACAGCCCCAAAGAGCAAGTTGCTCTGTTGAGAGAGTGGTGGGAGCCCTGGGGAACTTGATATCTGCCCAGGAGGCAGAAAACTGGTGAGGATCTGAGAGGGTACTGCATGCCAGCCCACCCCCAAAACCCTGCTTAGTACCTTTGTCCTGCTGCTGGTCCCTGGAGAGGGTCTTGTACGGTTGGGTGGTGTATCCAACTCCCCTGCCTGGGTGCCCTACCCATGGTATTTGAACAGGTCTTGTCGTTGTTCACATAGCACTGTCCTCCCAGCTCATGAGAAATGAGGACATACTGGAGAGAGTCCTGTGGAGGGCCACAAAGGTGATTAAGGAGTTGGAACATCTGTTGTATGAGAAGAGGCAGAGAGAGCTGGGACTGTTCAACTTGGAGAAGACAAGGCTTGGGGAGATTTTGTCAATGTGTACAAGTATCTGACTTGGAGATGAAAGAAGATGGAGGCAGATTCTTCTCACCAGTGCCCAGTGATAGGGCAAGAGGCAATGGGCACAAACTGAAACACAGGAAGTTCCATTTAAACTTAAGAAAAAAACCTTTTTTTTCTCTGTCTGGCTAATAGAACACTGGCACAGTTGCCCACAGAGGTTGTGGAATCTCCATCTCTGGGCATACTCAAAACCTGACTAGACACAGCCCTGAGCAACCTGCTATAGCTGAGCTTGCTCTAAGCAGTGGGTGGGACTAGACATTCTCCAGATGTCTCTTCCAGCCACAATGATTCTGCAGTTCTGTGCTCCTGAAATTCAAGAGGCAAATGGTGTCTTTGGCTGAGGTCTGTGCTTTGTAGTGGGTAATTTCCTAGTTTGAAAAAGGTTCTGGAAGCCAAAGTAGAAAACAGGAATGGCTATGAGTCTGGTAGAGAACTTCCAACACATGGTGTGGAGGATTGCAGCCCATAAGAGCAGGGTAATTTGTTGACATAACCCAAAAAGGGGCTTTAATTTTCTTTTCAGGGCAAAAGAAAATTAATATTTGCAAACTAAGGCAGTAGGCACATGGCAGTGAGTTCTTGGAAGAGCAAGAACCCTTTAATGTCTCTGGGATGTACATAATAAGTCAGAAAAGATCTCTCATCATGAACATAACCTTTCTTTGTCTGACTAATAACAGGACTTGTAAATAGAACTGTCAGAACCTCCTGTAACCCCAAGCTCAACAAGGGCTGCTTCTATTTCAACAAAGAAATCAGGAAAATGGACCCAAATGCCCTTTTCTTAATTTTCAAGTTGCTTTTCCACTGGAAAAATTAAAAAAAAATTAAAAAAAAAAAGAGACATAAAAAGCTAAAAAGGAGCTACAACTCCTCAGAAGGCCCCAAGGCAAAAGTTACATTATTTGTTGGTCCCTGATGGAGCATCCATCACTGTAGACTGTCCGATGTTCATGCCCAGTCACAACATGAACGAGTTCACCCTGGTTGCTTGGCAAAGTTGGGAAAGCATGGGTAATTCCCTTGCATGTGCTAGCTGTCAGGGTCAAAGGAGCAAGTTGCAATTTACCTTCTGACCTTCAAATCCAAATATGAAGGGTTTGGGGGTAATAGAGGCCACAGAGAAAGACACTAAACCCTAGAGCTTGTGGACAACTAGCACTCCTAAAAGGTCAAAGGAACCCACCACGGACCATGCACACGCTGCTATGTGTGGTGATGGGGTGGGGGTTAGGTGGAACATGAACTCGGATCTTTCTTTTGGCTTTAGGATATTTCCCTTAAAACAGAAGGAAGTATCAGCAGCATTTCCTGTGACAGAAGCTGCTCTGTTGAGTTTTTTCCCCCAAACCCTCTGTTTTTCCAGGAGATTTCATGCTTCCAGCTCTGGCAAACACTTCTAAAGGGCCCGGATCCTTGGGTCTTTGTAAGGGTTTGTTGTCCCTAAGCCACAGTAGTGCTTCTTCCTGGAACAGTGCCTGTGTTGGTATGTTGACAGGAGGCACATCAGCCCTGGTTCACCCTTGTCACTGCTATTGCAGAAGCCTCATCTCATGCAAAGTGCTGGCCAAAGACAAACAATGGTCTCTTGTCCAAAGAGCTTGAAATCTAGTTTATCTAGGACTGTGCTCTAATACCTATATCTGGTCAAAAGCCAATGACTCCTTCAAAAGCATAGCCTGACTCTAGAAGTGTGCTCAGATTATGATCTTCAGGAAGTTGACATTGCTTTTGATGTCAAAACAAGGTCATCTTCACTGGTGATGTTATCTGAAGCAAACACCAATCATTTCTAGCACCCAGGGAGAAATATCCTACTTCCTTACCCAAGTTATATGAAAATATCTAAGTCTTTTTTATTTTGTTGTTTTTTTAGGAATTGCACCAGGTTGGCACTTGGAATATATTGACGTGAATGATTCTGCCATGGACAAGACATTTCGCTTCCAGTGTGATCGCTGGCTGGCTAAAGGTGAAGATGATGGGCAGCTCATAAGGGAACTGGCTTGTGCCAATAATGACATCCTGGAACTGAAGGAACGGACTGGTAAGTTTAGAGTTGATTTGTGACATTTCCTGAGGGACCTCAGAGGACCACATCTCCTGCAAGCTGCTCCATTAAGGGTTCCCATGCAAAAGGCATTCGTATTTGTAGGCACTAAGGGTTGGTACTCTGTGGTGCAAAAATGCATTGCTGTGATAAGAAAGAAACAAATCAAGATTTATGAGAAAGAAAAAGATCTCATTATGGGTTGAAACCTAAGAGAAGCCCATCTGCAGCAGTTCAATCCAGCAGTAAGCCATAAAGACACATGGTGATGGTCTCATTAGGAATAATGGTCTTGAGTCTTTGAGGTGGAAAATAAGTTCAGTCCTTAAAGCTTTGGAAGTAACATCACTCCAGCTTCCTCCTTAACATGTTCTGGGCTACTAGTTGAAGTATCCCAGCTGAACACGACAGCTGAGCTTAACACCCCATAGCCCTGCGTCTGCTCTGGTAAATCCACTGAGTCTGAGGCAATTGCACTGATGTTTAATGCAGTGAGTGAGCGAGCTAGCCAGAGCTATTTAACGGCACTGATGACATGCAAAGTGCATCTCAACAACGCCTGCACCACAGTGCTGTTCTTCAGAAGAGTCCTGGAGAGTCAATAATCACATTACTTCAGTGTGATTTCACTTTGCCCCTGTAAAAAAATAGGCTTTGTGATTGCAGTTTTGGGCACATAGATGCCACCACAGCACCTAGGCACATCCTGTTGGGTACATGGATGCCCTCACCATCCCTGTTAGGAACTCTGTAGGATGTGGGCTGTGTTTAAAAGGGAGTGCTTAGCACAGCAGGCTAAGCAGGACACAGCTTGTTCAAGAGTAGCTCATTCTACTCTTGATAGAGTATCGAGCAATACTCCTATTTTCTGCATACTCTGCCCCTGCATGAAATCCAAAGCACGTAAAAGTCAAAAGTCCCACAGATTTCAGGTGGCTCTATCCTTATTTTGCAAACGCTTTCTTGTGTGCTGTGATAAATATTAGGAAAAGAGTTTTGAAGCAAAGTGATGGCCAAATGAAGAGATCTTCCTGGCCATCTGCTCTTCCTTTTCTGCTTAATGTGTTTGTTAATTATGCTTTAAAGCCTATGAGATTGTCACAGTAACAAGCGACAGAGAGGATGCAGAAACAAAGGAAAACATCTGGATCATCTTAGAGGGAAAGCTGGGCCGCTCGAAAGAATTCCTTATGGAAAACTCCTCCAAAAAAAGGAGGTTTGAAAGGTAAAGGGATGATGGTGGGCTGGGGGAACTCCCCACCAGCTGCGTGTCTTCCACGAATAACACCTCTTCTCCAGGATGGTTTACAGACCTGTGTTTGTGCCATGCTGTTTCTCATCCCACTTCCAAAAAGCCTAGTGGCCCCTCACCTGGAGTAAAAAAGAAGATGTAAAATTAATTTCTGATGAGCAAACACAGAGCAGGTTTAAAAATGATAAGGAAAAGGCATCTGATAAAAGGAAATGTAGGTGATGCACATGTATGTATGTATCTATCCTCTTGTATTAGTACATACAAACAGGCTTCTGGCCAGCCCCCGGGGAGGCTGTGTATTTTTGAGCTGGGAGGAGCAGAAGGAAGCTGGAGGTGGTTTTAGTTCCTTTTACAGCATCTCACTGGCAGTGGGAATCAGAGAGAAAGTAAAAATAGTTGGAGGCCAAATGTTGTCAGAGCTGCTCAGATTTGACTTTCCAGAGAAATCCGGGGGGGTAAGGCTGGAAGATCACTGTTGTGTGAGGAAAGTCGAGCATCAACCTCGTGCACAGAGGAGCTGGAGGTGCATCTGAGTAACGTGGTAACTCAGATGCATCTGAGTAATGCAGATTCCTTCTTCCACAGGGGACAAAAGTGCTCCAGATGTGAGATGGGTTTTCTACTATTTTTTTCAGGCACACCCTCAGGAGATTGGGCTCTCTTCAAAGACACGGACATCACTGATGTCTGTGGCTTTGCAGGGAAGAAAAGTTTTTTTCTTGCTGATCTGTAAAGGAAGGTGAAACTACAGGTGATATGGACTCTAGTATGAATGACTGAGATTTCACATGAAACATAAAAGATTGGGAGAGGCTTCCTCCTGACCTTAAGCTGGTGGTGTCTACAGTGGAGTTAAAGACACCACTCTCCAAAGTATTAGTCACAGTCCATCCTTGGAGGCAGCCTGGAATAAGGATCAGTCCAAGGAGATAAACCTAACAGATAGGCAGAGGACACGACAGGGAGCCAGCCAAGGGTTTGACAGAGACCGGTTGTTTCTCTAAACTGTTTTCAAGCTGAGCTTCAGAAAGAGTGGCTGAACTAGCAAGTTTAAAGCAGCTATGGTGGGTAGATATGTAACAGATACAGTATCTGTCAAGGATGAATGAATAAGTGCCAGCGGGGAAATTAGTCATTCTTTAGCTTTATCTATAATGAAACAAATTGATTTTGCATGTGGAACAGCTCAAGTTTATCCTGGAAAGTCCTAGTGGCAACAGTTTAAAGTGTCACCCTAATCAGAGAAAATACCGAATTTAAATATGGAAATTAGACTTTGTGCTGAATGATTTTAGGTTAAATCAAATGACTTTAAATGAAGGCTTATCTTCCGTCTCCCGTAGCCACGTGCAAATTACTTAATGTCCATACGATACAAGCTACTGCCAGCCTTCAAGATACCAACTGAAGCTCCTCCCTGTTTCCTGTAGGGGAGCAACAGACATATTTCAGTTTTCTTCAAAGAACGTTGGTGAAATTGCAGCCATCTGTGTTGGTCACTGTCCAAAAGATGGGAAGAAGTCATCTGCAAAAGCTGATGTCTTCTGGCATGTCCAAGAGATTGTCGTAACAGAGATGGAGCTTTGCAATAAGTAAGTGCCTTCTTCTCTGCAAGGAGCCACTCCAGGAGTGCCTGCTGAGCAGCTCTGCCTGAGTCCTCCTGAAGCATTTGAGATTCAAGCAAAAGCAGAAAGTCTTGCAAATCTTAATGCCTTTCTGAAAAGCTAAGGACAAGCTGTTTGGTGTGTTGGGTACAGAACGTCCCTGCCTGACTTGCGTGTGCAGTTTCTGAGTTGTTAGAGAGGGCATTTGCATGTGCAGATACGTTTATAAACAAGTTGGCTCGGGTGAATCTCTCATTTATGACAAATTAATGTCTTGACTTGTGAAAAATACTGAGACTGACTGAAATTTAAGGGGTTTTGAGGATGCTCTGCACAGACTGGCCTTTAGGTAAGCCTTGTAAAAAAAACTGTTGAGAGTAAAGCAAAACCTGAGCTGCTAATTCAGATCAGTTTGCATGAGACATCCTTCTGGTATTGTCCAAAAGGTCCACTGGAAAGGTTGCAGCCATGCAGCTCAGCTACTCAGATTTGAATATACCTGTTATCTGCCATAGTCGAAATAAGAAGGTATCTGAAGAGCCCTGAGCGCATCAGGTCCTACACACTTTGCCTGAGCCCTGTCTTTGGAGGGGGTGATGTTCATGACTGAGGGAGCAGATAACACAAGGACTATGTGGGAACTGGAGAAGATCACCCATTTGCAGAATAATCTGCTTTTGGCAAAACTATCCACAATGCTAATTGTGGATTCCTTTTCTTGCCCATGATTATTTCCGTTGCTGCTAAAACACTTAACTATAAGGAGATTGTTCCAGCTGAGACAATTGAGTGTATAAGAGGAAATCCTTGAAGTGGGTTTTTTTCAGGTTTTTGGGTTTTTGGTTAGGGTTTGGGTTTTTTTTTTTTTTGAAGCTAAGAGTCTCTCCTAGGAAATTGTTCAGCTAGCACAAGAACTGTGGTAATATTTGCTGAATGAAAACTCAATCAATTACATACTAAAATAAGTTCTTTTCTCCTGGTGGGGAAAAAACCTGGAGCCCTTAAAGTCCAGCTGTGCAATCAAATCCATGCACTAGACTCACTGGAACCATGCAGAAACTGTGTTTTGAAGGGGCCAAATATCTTCTCATAAAGTCTGAGGTTTCTTAAAGTTGTTTTAAACTAAAGAGGGCAGGCAGGAGATACTGGTAAAGCCTTCAGCAGCCTGACATCTCATGGAAGCAGGGCTCCAGCTCTGCAGATGTGCCACTTCACAGCGGTGTTTGCGCTGCAAATGGTCAGCTGGAGCAGATGACACCTTGAGAGGTAAGCTCTCACTCCACGTATTCCTGATCCCAAGCATCCAAAACAAACCCCACCTAATCAAGCCAAAGACCGAATTAAAAGAGTTACGAGATTGCTGAAGCAATAGTTTCGATTTATACTGGCATGTTTGCCTTTTAGTGGCATATTTTAGTATATGAAAGGGCTGTATTTAGAACCTATTCTTGCAAATCCTAGGGATAAAAAGGTCATCTTTTTTCTCCTTGCCCACCATGAAGATTGGAAGCCCCCATGCTCCGTAACTCCAGACCATGAGATGTTATGCAGCCCACAAAACAAAACTGCAGCATCAGGCAACCCTTCCACCCCACTTCCATGCAGTTTTCCTGTCCCTGAGTCTAAAATTTTGCTCCCACCATAATTTCTCATATAGAAAGCTTCCTTCCAGGGAGAGGACCGCTTTATTTCGGCTGCGGAAAATGTCAGAAGTGTTGGAAGTGCTTAAGAAGCACAGTAACCCTTCATGCAGGTCCTTATTTTACACACACACCCCCCTCAATCCAGCTACAGTCCCTCCAGGAGCACCTGCTGCAGTTTGGCGAGGGGAGAGGGGTGGGGGGAAAACCACATTTGGAAATGATCTGCATCACTGGAAACGAAATGCATCATTTAAAGCAGAGTGCTCCAGCCCCTGGCCAGGTGCCAGGTATGCAGTAATTTATGGATGTGCTGTGCTCCCTGCACATCACCAGAGGCAGCACCGCAGAGCTGAGGGCTTTCAGCATCTGGTACCTATCGTTCCTGTGCTCCATAAGCTTTGGGTTGTTTGGTTTTTTTTTTTACCTGCTAAGGATGGGCCAGGTGATCTAGGTGAGGAAAAGGAGGGGCTTTAAACCTCTTCCTCCCATCTTTCCCATTCCCCTTTTCCTAGCCCGGTGTTAACCACACTTTCCTGACCTCCCTGCTCACAGACCAGTTACACTCAGGCTGCATTAGCTGGAGGGCTGATGGCTCATTCTGCTTCAGTGGGTCTGTAAATGAACGTGTCATTGCACGGGCAAAAGAGGTGACAAGTGCCCCACACCAAGACTCCTGTCCAGGGAGATGCTGAGCTTCCCAGGTGCAGTTGTGATGTTCAATGACAGATGCCTTTCATCTCAGGAACTCCAGTGCCAGCACATGTGTGGAAATAACATTAATATTGGGCCAATTAATAACATGTCGAGTCCGTAACATTTCCCCAGTGAAGTGGCCATCCATACCATTTAACGTTCTGCTAATTTTCCTTCGGCAGATACTTTTTCAGGTGCAACGTGAAAATCCCTCTGCGTTACAAGAGACGGGACTACAAAGTCTTCGAGTGTGCCAAGGTCATCGAGAGCTTTGCCAGCAAAGCCCGGAGCTTGGTGCCAGTCAAATATGAGACCATCGTGGTCACAGGCTTTGAAAAGGGTGCGGGGACCGATGCCAACGTGTTCATCACCATCTTCGGGTTGAATGGGGACTCTGGGAAGCGGGCGCTAAAGCAGAAGTTCAGGAACCTCTTTGAGCGGGGCAAAACCAACAGGTTTTACCTGGAAACGTTGGACATGGGGGAGCTGAAAAAAGTCCGTATTGAGCACGACAACAGCGGTCTGGCACCAGGCTGGCTGGTGGAGAGGGTGGAGATCACCAACTCGGCGACCGGAGTGACCACCATATTTCCCTGCGGGAAGTGGCTGGATGAAAACCGGGGTGATGGTTTAATCTGGAGGGAGCTTTTTCCTAGATACTGAGGAGGTTTTCGGTCCCTTCTGCATGCGCGTTTTTCTCATCGTACTGTTTTATATTGCATTTCTCTTTTTAAAATGCTGCCTTTTATATTGAGAGATTTTTAGAAGCAAGATGTGCTTCCTGGGTTAACATTTTGTAAAAGTAATGCTGGTTTGGTGGTTTTTTTTAAAGGTGCGTGTAAAATTGTGAACAGAATAAACACATTTCTTACTTATGATTAAAGCCCAGAACCAGCAGAGCCGTAAGCTGTTTTTTAACAGCTCAGGTGCCGTCTCCTGCCCTGCTGGGGCTGGGAAAGCCCACTGGCCTCCACCACTGACAGACCCCTCTTTTATATGAGTAGAGAGGATACGACAATTGAGCCATTACACTTAAGAAAACAGAGCTTGGAGATTTGCTGTTTTTCCCACCTCTGGCAGCAGTGAACACTGCATGTCCGTTGTCCATGCACACACGTGGGCACTTCCAGAAGTCACGTCACTGAAAGCAGTGGGCAGAGCAGGGCTTTCTGCAGGGACGTTGGGAAGCACCCATCATCCACCAAGCCAGGTCTCAAAAGGATGGAAGCTGGGTGGTGTTTTCCACCCGTGGGCTTCCCCTCCACAAGACAGATGCAGCTCTTGAGGTGAATTCAGCCAGGTCTGCCCAGAGCTGAGATCTACAGTTACGGCAACTGCAGCAAAAGACTTACCAGATAATCAACTCCACTGCAAGGAAGCTGTGCTAAGCATATTCAAAGCTGTCTCAGGATAATCTTACCCTATATGGCCTGAATACCAACTCTGTCTCAGAGCAGCTGCCATTCATTTTAATTTTTCTTTTTTCCTTTTAATAAGGATTTCTGCTTCGATCTTTTCCTGTGGTGGACAAGGGATTTCCCAGTTGCAATACGTGCCAGCGCTCCTGTAGGTGACCTCTTCCCAGCTACTCACATCTCTACAGGTACCAACAAGGAAAGCTGTTCACAAATCATTACTGCTGGAACCCAGTCTCCCTTCCCAGGGAGCAAAGCAGCAGGACAAACCTGTAGGAGGAGAAAGGCTGGCGCTTGAACTGCAATGAGAAGACCTTTCTCCTGTCCCACCTGTGTCCTAGAACAAGTTGTTCTCCATCCTGGAAGTTGTTTTTCATAGAATCATAGAATGGTTTGGATTGGAAAGGGCCTTAAAGATCATCTAGTTCCAAACGCCCTGGTCAAGGGCAGGGACACCTCCCAGGTTGCTCAAAGCCCCATCCAACCTGGCTGTGAACACTTCCAAGGATGGGTCACACATAACTTCTCTGGGAATCCTGTTCCAGTGTCTCACCACCTTCACAGTAAAGAATTTTTTCCTAATACCTAGCCTAAACATACCCTCTGTCAGTTTAAAGCCATTACCTCTTGTCCTATCACTACATGCCGTTATAAAAAGTGCCTCTCAAGGTTCCTTATAGGCCTCTTTAAATATTGAAAGGCCAACAGAAGGTCTCCCCGGATGGAGCCTTCTCTTGTGCAGGCTGAACCCCCCCAGCTCTCCCAGCCTGGCCTCCCAGCAG
>WTSP01008554.1:0-10324 GCA_025331215.1 Actenoides lindsayi
AAGCATAATTCCCCTAGTGCAAATAATTACATATATATATATATATAGTAAATATTTTTTTATAATTACATCTATTATGTATTGCATTTTATGTATCACAGAAATTACAACATAGACCGAGGTAAGACAAAGGTCATGCAGCTATGGCGTGGCACCAAGCTTGCTCTTGAGCTGCTACTGTTTCAAGTGATTTTTCCTTCAGTATTTTGCAGGCAACTGAGATAAATGAAGTTGCTAGAGTAGAAAATAAGCAAGAAATAGAAAGGATAAAAACACACCACTATTTATCTTAAAAGGAGATGGTCATTATATTTCTGTTTCACGTGAAAGTCAAAGCTCATGGGCAAAGAATCTCACCTACCCAAGAAAAATCTTAAAGTTTATATGGAAGTATGTGTGTCTCTGCACAGTGACACATACATACATACACAAACACAGATGCACATAATTTACCTGTAGAAGCTGTTTAATGTGATAAGATTTTGACTTCATCTGCTTATCCTGATGACATAATGTGACGTGGTAGATGAGCACATAGAAAAGAATTTGAAAGAACTGGTTTCTCATTCCTGGCCCTGCTTCAAGGCATTTTGAAAGTCACTGTGTTTTCCTTTTAATCTTTAATTTCTGTTTAGATAATAATGTAAATCCTAAGCTCTTGACAGACTGGATGCTTTGCAGATAAGCCGTAGTATAACCTTATGTCAAATTATGGACCCTTGCAAGACTGGTCCAATATGCACCATTGCTCTGGAACCATGAAGGGTTGGACCAGCTGAACTTCTGAGGACCCTTCTAACCTGGGCAGTTCTATGATTTATCAAAGGAAATCTGGAACACTATAAGGCAAATGACTGCAAAGACTGAACCAGCTGGCCAAGCTTATCCCTCAAGTGATGGATTTCAATGGAGCTGTAGAAGAATTTATTTGGTCCACTGTCTTTGGATCTAATTTTTTCTATTTTGTTTTATAAAATGTTCAGTGGAACCAACAAGATGATTTTACAGAGTAAAGTATCAGTTAGAGCAACAATGGCAAGTAGAATGGAGGCCATTATACCAGGTGACGTATTTAACAAAACACAAATTCTATATTAATGGTATTTCTCCCATTGAGCTTAGTAAGTGTTATGATAAAAGTAAAATTGAAAACCTGAACAAATATTTGTGACTTAGGCATTATATTCTCTGAAATTAAATAATGAAGAGGAATTGTCTTTTAAAGTGCTTATTGCCCCTTAACAAGAGGCTTAGAGGGCTAAATAAGGCAATGTGATTAAAATGAAAACTCAGTAAAAGTGAACAAAATAAAGTTAACTGATGGAATGAGGGGAAAATAAGACCATACAAAAAGTTCTTCTGAGTTTGGATCTTAGACTTTCTGAGCCTAAATTGAAATAAAGGTAGTAAATCCTTAATTGCTCTTGTATAGCATACTCAAAATCTTGAGTAGCTAGTCAAAAGCACTGTAGCAAGAAATTCAATACTTTCAAAATGACAGTGCTTAAAACCAGAATCCATGTGTGTAACTTAGGAACTCAACAAACGGATTGTCCTGGTTTTCAGATGCACTGAAAAATTAACATAACCTCTCACAGATTAGCATCCATGATAGTCTGAAAAATAAGCTTAAGTGAAGGTATTTTCATCAGTGAAGTCTTTACATTAGTCAGGTTTAGCATGCTATCTGCAAATCAGGTAGTATTTAAACAGCTCGTGTTTGCATCATCTCTTTGCATGGGTTTTTCTGTGATAAATAACAAAAAACCAACCAAACAAAAACCAACAACAAAAACAATCAAAAAAAAAATACTTCACAAAATATCTAAGACAGCATCAATTTATGGTTTTGTGATTTGGGTTTGTGTGAGTGCTTGGAAAGCTAAGAACACCAGACTTTCTCAGAAAGAAGTGCATTTTCACAGAGAACAATAGTGACTATATTTTCAGAAGAAGAAGGATGGAATATCAGAAGAAATTTGCCCACATGCTCTCTAATGTAAGACGTCTCTCAGAGTTTATCTTCAATGCACCAACAGCTTGACACACTATTCCTTCTTCATCTTTGCCACTAATGCCATACCTGGCTGCAGACATCAGGAGAGAACTTACTTGCCACCCAAGATCCATTGCACATACTTCCTCTATGTTACTTATTAAGGTATGCTTGTTTCATGTAAAATTTGAAATAATGCAAAACAAAAGTCTGTCTGCTTATGAAAACTGCAGCAGGTTGAAAGCAACCTCTGTCTGCAGACCTCCTGGGTCAGTGTAATCTGAGATCTAGCCAGGACAGTGGCCTCTAGCCAGGACACTGAACATATGCCACTGACCAAATGGGAGGGATTTTTCTATATTTCTACACTTTTGCATGGTGCTACAGAGCATTGATTCCTTCCAGGATGCTGCTCCATCCTCGATTTGCAAGGTTTATCCTCCAGAAGCAAAGTATGCCTTACCTGGTAGCTTTGAGGACACAGAGCTCAAACACAAGAAAGGTAACCTTTATACACAGATGTTTTACATCATGTTTTCTTTGAGACACTCACCTGCTTTACCATTGAATTACTTGAGATGAAAGTGCCCTAAGTAGGTGTCACGTGCTGCCACATAAAGCTCAGGACAAGAATTAGTCTCATTGATACACCAATATCCAGGTCTGAGGCGTGCAGTGAATTTTCTGTTGGTCTCAGAAGTCCAGAGATCCTGAGTAAGCATACAGCTAGGCATCTGGAAACACCAGAAACAGGTAAATTTAGGTTAGGTTAGCAAGAAATTAAGGCAAACTTAGACAGGGCAAGCATAGCCAGACCTCCCAGTACTTCAAAAAAGTGAGCACGGCTGTTGCCTGTACTAGTGATGGAATTGAACTGAGGTAGTTTGTTGGTTTGAGTAATTTGCTGCTGGTTGTAATGCTGTTAGCATCACTGCCTCTGCAGTACTAAATAACTGCCTGCAACTGGATTTTTGAGACATTCATTCAAGTAGGCAGAAAGCCAGCTGCTTTAATAGGCGTGCTGTGGTCTATGACTCCTAGATCAGCATACCACTCTATGAGCCTATAGCTAGAATGTGATGAGCACAATCTGCTTTAAATTACCCCATATTACAGATTACTTTCCATTCAATATTAAAATTAATTAAAATTACAGGAGTCTTTGAGTAGGCACAAAACACCTATTGAGGCAAAGATTAAAATGAAGAACAGGGCACAGCTGTACATTTTGCCTCTGATGAAATGTGGGACCTTTCCAATCTCAAAGCTCTACTGGGTTGTGTGTTGTCCTGATTTGTGACTGTTGGCAAGGTTTGGTGTTTGCAACAGCCTGAGCCACTATAAATGCCAAGGCTGTAAGCTGATTATGGTGTTGGAGCTGTTGAACAGCTGCCAAAAAAGCTATGTCTCTACAACTACTGCACAATCACACACCTGTTATAAGGTTTGGGACTGACTAAACAAACTGTTCATTCCTTTTGCTTACATGTTAATCAGTAGCATTTTATTCTGCAAGGGTTTCTAGTGTTTTCAAGGGACAACTCAAGGAGTAACTACTACTCAAGATGAGTAACAGCAGTACATTTTGGATTTCAGTGCTCAGTGGTATTTTGCAGCTTTAGGAATTTCTTCTATTTAAATTCTGCAGGCACTTTGTAGCCAGTTTTAGCATGACTTGACTATGTGGGTATTAAACAATTCAAAATTAAGGCAACAATATTGAAATTTCTCCACTAACACCTTGACTACCTAATAGCTCTGTTATTTTCAAAACTGGAAATTTTTAGAAGAATACGCCCCAAGAATGTTTGAAAATTTCATCTTTAGAGAGTCTTACCGTGCATGTTTTGTGAGTTATTTTATTCAGCTGCTTCTTCTACCAGTTTTGACAGTTACATGATGAAATTCGTGTTTCTGCACAGAATGCTAAGTAAGTCCCAGTTCTCAGACTAGCTTTCTCTCACACCTGGAAGTTTTTTTCTCTTCGTGATTGCTGTTATAATACTATACCATAACTTTCATGTGAATCTGCCATATATCATATGGAAGGTTTCAAACCAGTTATAATTACATAATTGGCCTGCTTTAGTGGAAATTGATCATGTGTTCTACTATTAGAGAGCATTTTGTATTTTACTCTGCTCTCAAAACTTGTCTCATTGATCCTTGCTGTTATGTTCCTGGACAGTTTCCTATGGCTCCACATAAAACACTACTGATGTAGCAGTATTTCATGGTATTTAAGAGCTGCCATAAAAGGAAAGTATGTGATCTGTGACAGTGAGGGAAGTTGTTTTGTTATTGAACTATAAGCAGAGCCATGGAACTTTCTTAGCCCTTCCAAATAGCCCTTCAGCAGATCATTTATTTCACAGAATTTAATTTGTTTGTGTAAAATAAATGCGTGATACACATTTTTAGATTAATTAATTTCACTCAGAAGATGCTATAAACTGACCTTCTGTTGACTTAACTGCAGGAAAGCACGTGTAAAAAGCAACATTAACAAAATAGTTAATAAGCAAAATAGAAGTTAGAACCAACTCCAGCACTTAGTCACATTGAGAAATTCAAATCAGTTTCTCGTTTTAGCAGGGCATTTTGCTGTGAAAAAACCCCAAGATTTCCAAAGAGAATTGCTATGAAGGCATACTCTTCCATTCTTGTGTTACTCTTCTCTACTTTTTGCTGAAGACAGGTACAACAGTAAAACATTCTGTCCCATTCAAAATACCAAGGCCATGCATTGATATGCCTTGTATACATTGTTGACAAAGAATAGGTTATATATGGAGGATTTTGTGTTTCAGTTTTGATCCTGATAGATAATGCCCTGAAATAATTCATACCAAAATGAATTCAACTGGGGAAATTCTGTAATTTCTGAGGGTCTGAGGTAGGTAGTCCAATGCACAGCATACAGAAAAACTCCATTTCTATGCCCACTCTATTGCTGACTTGCTGGGTATGATAAGAGGCTATTTGGTTGGGCCGCTAAGCATTGCAGCAATACAAATAGACAAGACTAGCAGTTGGCACTATCTGCTTTGTCTCTGTGTTTCAGCAATGAACATGATATTCAGGAAGCTTTTATGTGCTAGTCAGAAACTTTATTGTGTCTAGAGTGAGAATGAAAATCATGTTTATCAGTAACTCAGATTAAATAACAAAATTGTGGCACCCAAAGATCAGCTTTACTTTCCTGATAGATGAAGTGAGAAAGAACAAGGAAGATCTTTCCTTGGAATGTTCTCAATGTCTTCTGTGTCATTCTGATACTTGAGTTTTGAAAACCATAAATCACAGTCAGAACTTCTATGGTATTTTCCTTCTTAAGAGTCTCATTTAAATTCTTGTAAAATTTTTAATAGATCTTCAGTCTAAGCAGTGAGCCAAGAAATGAGCACCAGGCAATGCTGCAGACCAGTTCAAGACCCCAAAAACAATTCCAATAGGTCACTAGGTTATGCTGATTCAGATGGAGTAGGATGGCTGGGTGTGCAGACAGTACAGACAAGGGCACTGAGCAGACGGCTGGGAGCCAGGAGTTGCAGCCCTGGAGGAGAAAGGGACACAGTATCTTCACAAACGTGTATGCAAAATTCACGGGCCATGACTGAACCACAACCCAGGAGGCAGATTTCCTGGGAACACTTAATAATGTCTGGGTTTTTTTTCTGCGCGGGCATAATTCTCATTATATTTCTGTGGAAAGAAAATATTCTAAATAACTTAATTATTTCTGTTTAGTTTATGCCACATATGTCATATATATACTATACCATCCCAGAGATAAATCTTACCTTTGAGATAACTTCCTAATACACTGAGATTTTTTCAAACTACATTTGAACATACTGTATTTTCTATTCAGCCCCATCTCAGATTGCATTTGCTCTTCCCCACACTCAACATGGAGCTGTCAAAGTTGCCAGTGTAGCTGACTTTTATTTCCTTCTCATGATTTCTGTCTCTTGGTCTCTGTCCATGCTGACTTCTTTCCTTCTGTTTAGATCTTTTCCAGAGACCCAGTTTATTTGTGATCTCATAGGCACACTAATCATCTGTCTTCACCACCCACATGTTTAAGATGAAGAAGTGAAAAGAAAACTGGTGACATTTTCTATGGGAGTGTCAGAACATCCCACCTTGTCTGCATTTATTTCCTAAAGAGTTCAGATAGAGACACTTGAGTTAGGGTTTTTTTTTCTACGCAGCAGTAACTTAACAAGCATAAGCATAAATCACTGAATTACTACCTAGTCTAAAAATGTGTCAACTTTCTGCAGCATGTATGTTGTATTCATATATGTTGCATAAATACATATTCCTTTATATCTTGTTAATATATGAAGGAATGCTTGTCACGAAACTCCCTGCCTTGGAGAGATGATAGTCTGAGGCTTGTGGACATTTTTTTCCTGTTATTTCTTTATTGATATGTGTAAAAATCTATAGCTTTAATACCAGCCCAAGGTTTATATATATATATTACTGTAATATATGGACTACTATATATTATTATAAATACCATATTCTGAATAGGTGAAGGCAGTGGGGACTTCCTCACCTAAGCCTTTGAAAAGTCTGAGAACCTCTGGGTATTTAAAATCTACAAGCCAGACGAACTCTCTTCAGTAAAAAGGGTCGTGATTTGACTTTTTCCAGGGAATGTAATCAGAGTTTCTAGGGACCTACTGGGAAGATTACCATCGATAAACAAAACAATCCATGTACTGAGCATATATCTGTGGGATATGCGGCACCTTCCTGAAGCTTTGTTTCATTGCTTCTTCAGGATCATGCATCATCCTGTTTTCCTACCTGATGGGGATGGCACAAGCCTTTTGGAGCCGGGTGTTTCTGCTGACAGTAGGAGGACTATTCATTTGTAACACCTCCTGCCACAGCATCTACAGTCATGACTGGGAAGCTGAGGCACCCAAAGCAGCTGCACATCAAAACCTTAAAACATGAAGTGTATAATACTGTAATTTACTTGCAAAGTTTGTCTTCCATGGCAAGAACACAATGTTCTATTCTGGGAGATGGCTGCTTCCCCAAAGTGTTCTTGTTTGCCTAATGCATTTGCTGAAGGATAGGACATTATCTGCCTACGCAAAAAATGCAGGCACAGTGGTATTTCTCCAGTTTGCATTATACATCCAGAACAAGAAAGCTTTACTTGTCAAGAGGAAGCTTGTTGGGCTGACTTGCTCTGCCTATTATTAATAAATAACTGGATCATTTTAGTCATCTAAACATAGAACAACGCATTTTATTTGTTCAAAAGCCAGAGCCAAGTAAACAACCAAAAGTTCATTGTCATAAAAAAAACCCCAAAAAAACTACTATAAATTCTACTGAGGGGAAAATTTGTTACAACATGTTTCTACCTGCAGAAAAGCAAGAGGAAAAATAAATTAAACAAACAAAAAAAGTAAGTAGGAAACTGGCATTCTGACAGTTTGGGCTACTGAATCACTACTTTTGGAAAATGTCCTTTGTGAAAACAGCAGGACATGAAAGGCAGACAGTAAAAGGCCAGGATTAAGCCAGGGCAGGAACAGAGCCAGGAAAGGGACAGCAGAATGGTGTCTCAAATGTTCATTGTTACATGCCTTCATGTTGGACTCTAGCGGCAGCTGGATCCCCAGCAGTTCAACACATCTTACAGGATGTACTGTTTGGCAGTGATGGGCTTAACATGCAAAGTATTCTTTCCACATTCTGCAGAAACATAAATTTGATATCCTTTGGCCTGCCACAGAAACTGATTGCATAGAAGTTAAATGATTTCCTTTTTGGCATGTTATATTTTAACATCATTTTACTATTCTGCTTTACCTAATTAATTCAAAGTTAAGGCTGGAAGATGCAGGGAAAAACTTCCAAAAATAAAAAAAGCAACTCTTC
Source organism: Actenoides lindsayi (assembly GCA_025331215.1). Classification (NCBI taxonomy): domain Eukaryota; kingdom Metazoa; phylum Chordata; class Aves; order Coraciiformes; family Alcedinidae; genus Actenoides; species Actenoides lindsayi. The sequence continues at coordinate 7,913 of WTSP01008554.1, forward strand.
TCCAACATTATCTAACTGTGGCTTTGCTGGCAGTCAGGAGAGACTAGCAGGGCTTTTTTCTCCTCACTTTTACCCCTTCACCCATGCAACCTTCCCAGCACAGCTGCAGCAGCCACATCCATAGAACAAACAGGACTGTTTCTAGCTGTGGTGACACTGATTTGTGCCACTTTAGAGTATTCAACATAAATCTATCTCTCTGCCATTTTCCCTTCAGTAGTGTTGAAAAAAATCTTCGTAAAAGTGTTTGATATTTAACGAAGTAAGAGTTATATGAAGTACTTACAATTATTATTTGGTATTTAAACATATGAGTTGAGGATAAACTGTGTTGGCCAAGAATTTTGTTCCTAACATGTCTGCCTTCCTTACTGCCTACAGTCTGGTGTACATATGTGCTTTTATATTTATGGTCGCCATGATATGTTGCAGTGACATTATGCCTGTTAGCAACTTGTGCCAGTTTTGCATGACACAGGACAGCAAATGATTGGATAGATGAAGAGTCTGCCTAAGCTTACTTGCACCAGCTTTCCAGTGGGAAGCCCCTTCTGTTTGGTATTACTGTCACACTGATGTACTGTGGTTTTGACAGGAGCTGCGAATATTCATGTGCTGTTTTGTATTTGTACTTTGGAAGGTGCTGAACTCATGGATTATGAAGATTACAGATGACTACACCTTATTTCTTAGGAAAATATGGGAAATTTATTAAGAGAAACAGCAAAATATGCGATGTATCCCTAGAAATTCTGCAAAATGTGGCCTATTTAAGCAATGGCTTAAAAAAACAAAACTCAGGTCAAGTGCATAAATGCAGGAGTTACACACTCACACTAAAAATTAAATATAGCCATTTCCCCCAAGTTGGCATTTGATATTTAATACCTTTTTATGAGATGTTAAAAATAGTATTTTGTGTATTATTCCCACAGCACACATACTTTTCAATGCATTGTGTGCAAATGAGTGAATTTTTATTTTATGAAAACAATAGGAAAGGGTAGAGTGCAAACATGTTACAGTCTATTGTCCCAACACACATAGTGGCTGATGACTGTAATGGCAGGTATAACCCTAAGGTATACATAGGTCATTACACCTTAGTGAAAAATGAGTAAAATAAAATTTAAAAAAAAGGAAATTAAATCAAAGTAAATTAACCATTCTCACAACAAAATACAGGTAAACTTTTTCATCTCAGCAGAAAAAATGCCTGTATGGGGTCAGTTGCTGAGGCATCCTCATGAAGATGCCCACCTTCCAGCTGGTAATATCAGATGACTAGAGCACAGTAACTCCAGGGAAGCTTCTCTGCTCAACACAGGCAGCCAACACAAACTCTTTCTAACCTGTTTTCTTTATTGTTTTTTTTTCATATGGCAGGGAAGATTTCTTCAGTGTACCCATCCCAAAAATTCATCCATGCTGTTCATGTTTTAAACAGAGATTCCCTTTTCTGTATGAATCCTGACTGAGCATATTAACTCATCACCACCATCCTAACAGCGACACTTCCCATGTCTGTAGAAAAATACTGTTTAATTATATAATTGGGGAAAAAAAAAAAAAAAAGTGTTTTCAGATTCCAACTACCATTTCAAACTTGCGTCAAGATGTACCAGTCCTGTGTATTGATTTTTTCTATTAGCTGCATATTAATACATCTGCTTGGGCAACTGGCAGCCTAGCTCCAGTTGCTACCTGTGGTGAATAAGACCTGTCTGAAGAAAAACAAAATGTTGGCCACAAGCTAAATGCTGTTCTCCCCCATCACTGTGTATCATTTGGGTATTTCTAATCTTTTGCTTCCTTTTTCTATTTTGTCAGCCATGGTGTCTCTTTCTGTCTGCCTGACTTCTCTCCTGTCTTGCCCTTCATCTATCCCAAAGCCTGTTTTGCATGTGAGCTTTGTGTCTGCTTAACCTTCAGCCTTGCCTCTGACCATAGCTCCTGCGCAAGCTCTTGGAAAGATGCAAGTTTCTCCACTTCTTTAATGAGGACTTACCCTGACTTATCTAGTGGATTTTGGAGATGCGTCTTGTCCTAGCATGTCCCTTGTCATTGGCCACATCTGCCCATAGCTAAATAAAACTTGTCCTGCAAGAAGAAGCAGGTAATGATGTTACATCTGTCATGCTGAAAATGAAATGCTGAAATGCTGTAACAAGCATTTTCACTTGTTCTTTTTTTTTCTTATGTAAACTCCCAGCTCAATGTAGCAAAATGAGTCAACTGCTGGAGCACCGGAAACAATGTGGAGTGAAATGTGACTGTTGACAGGCCAGGAATTTGTCGAAACAAATAGTTTTTTAACACACTGTCCTGGTTTGAGTGAGAACAGGACTAATTCTGTTCAGTAATTTTACTTTTCAGCTCAGTTCTTTTAACTAACTGCACTTTCTGAAGTTA
>WTSP01008554.1:13642-23800 GCA_025331215.1 Actenoides lindsayi
TATTCTGCTCCCCATCCCCACCTACCAACTCAGGAGCCCAGTTGTCCTGAGGATATCTAGTCTTTTTGTTAAAGAACTAGGCAAAGATGGTGTTAAGCACCTCAGCCTTTTCCTTACCTTCCATTACTATGTTCCCCCCCTTATCCAATAAGGAGTGGAGATTTTCCCTGACCCTCCTTTTGTTACTAATGTATTTATAAAAGCATTTTTTACTATCCTTAACAGAGATGGCCAGATTAAAAGCATTTTTTACTATCCTTAACAGAGATGGCAAGATTTAAAAGTTACCTTTTGATTGGGAAAATGGAAAATAAATCAAAACACGCTTTCAAAATTAAGTGAGAAATTTGCTTGCACTCTTCACTACGAACATGGTCCACATTATGACAGCATTGCTAATAACACTTCTTTGAAAAGGATATGTACAGGAAAATCTGTAGATTTTCAGAGATGGCTAGTGCTGCTCTGAATGCACACTGTGGGACCCTATCCCACTAGAGGAATTAAATTTAAATGCTGACATAGAAATGAAGGGTCAAATATAGTTCAGTCAAATTCACATTAAAACAATTATTGAATCAATGGCACCACTCAGAAAAGAAAGTTGAACGAGATGCAAATATGAAAATAGTATCTTTCTCTTCTTAATCATTAAACACACCATGTGAGTGGAACTGTATTTCTTCTGCCGAATAGGTCAGCAAAGTGAATACAGAAACGCACTAATGGATCATGAGAGAGACTATTTCAAAGCTCTTTCATGTAAACCTAGTAACTACTTACTCTTTGTAACTTACCTATGTATGATTTAGGATTTCATTATTTGTAATGCAATCTAATTGCCATTCCTGCCATTGAAGATCCCCTCTATTATTCATTTTAATTTGCATGCTACCTATGTTTTTGGCAAAATAACTATCACATCCTCAGATGTGATCATTAGGAAGTACTCTGTTGAAAATTACATCTGCCAGAGCAACCTCAGAAGGCCTGGAAGAGACCACAAGGGTCACATGTGTTTCAGGATGGATTTGCTCCTGTTACAGGCTACTAATAGTGGTTATGAAATTCTTATTAGTCCATTATTATGCCCAATCTTGAAAACCATGTCCTTAATGTTTTTTTGACTCATGGTCTTGCACAAAGGAGGCTGCAACTTTCTATTTACTTAAGCTTGGAAATCTGTAGGTTTCAGTGTAGGAGCCTCCAACATACAGTGTCATAAGCTGCCTTGAGATGTTCAAGTATATACAGCCATCTCTTAGACAATCCTATAGAATTTAAGAATGCCAGCACATTACTGGATATATGCAGAAACTTTCACTTTCATCTCTGTGCATAAAAAGTCTAAGGGTCTGGCCTTTGCAAACTTTTTGTTTCAGCTTTTACAGAGAGAAAGGCAGTCATATATTTCACTATTATGAAATATTAATAACTGCAAATAGAACATCATTGTTATAGAAGAATTTTTAAAGTTTCTTACTTTTGTTGTTTTCATGTCTAGTTTTTTTATTAAAAGGAAAATTGTTGGATTACGTCCTTTGTGATACTTTAATTGCGACTACGGGTAGGATTACTGATACTATTTCATGGCACCAGCATATATGTCTACAGGATTTATTACTCAGTTCATCTCTGTTGTTTTATGGATTTCATCCAAGAGATGCTTGAACACCAAGCTCTTGAAATGTCTCCCTTGTGGTGGTTCAGCTGCACTGAGCTGCATCAGCAAATAGCATTGACACTCACGAAGGCAGCAACTGTTACATTTCAGCATAGTTTGATTTAGTGAAGAATTTTTATAGATGTATTCTGCTGTAACCCTTTTCTACCCATTACCAATCAGAGCAATCCAGCTCTAAAAAAAAACCAGTTTAATTGTGTTTAATTGTGATAGTCCTCTAAAATTTTATCTTGCAAATATGATAAATACCAACATGGGCATGGTCCATCATGTGAAGAAAAATCCAAACACAGAGTTGTGGGTTTTTTCAGTCATGCTTAAACACTTACAGAAGAATGCTTAAAGAAATTAGTCTTAATTATCAAAATATTTTTAAAGATACTTCAAAATATGCAAAATCAAAGATCATTTCTAGAAGGTGAGACATAGGATCTCTGCATAGCTGATATCTGTCTACATATTCAGTTTCAGAGATGAACTGTGGAGATTGAGTAACATTCAGTGAGCCTGCTGCACGCATAAAGGTACTTGAGAGTGAAAACTTGTGTGTGGAATCATGGAAACATCGTTAAATATTTGGCTTTAAGCTTTAAATTGATACGTCAGCATGCAGTGAATATAAAGCAGGCTAAAGGAAGAGGTCGGTATATTGCTGGTTCACTAATCAGCCACTAGCCTCTTATCAGAAACAGCACTCAAATCTCATTAAACTGCTCTTTATCTAAGTGGGGGAAGAATGTACATTAGCTGCCCTCATTGAAGGACAAATGGCATACAAGTGTTAAGATTCTTACTGCTCTTGGTATTGAAGGAGACAAACAAAAATGTAAACACAAATAGCATCTGCCAGGTTATTGTTATTATTAAATAATGGACAACATTGACAAGACAAGACAATGGCTGAAACCCATTGATAAGAATGAAGAGTCCCCAGTTTTGTGGTTATAAAGTGCAGGTCTCAGACCTGATAGATTAAAGTGATGTTGGTAGCTGTCGCAAAGACTTCTGCAGTGTTGTTGCCAAGTCACCTAGTCATCCATTTTCAAAATTCTTCATTGAGACAAGCTTGAAACAAATGGAAGATAAAAATTATCAGCAGCTCAGAATATACTGTTCTAATTATCTCCAGTAAGGTCCCCAGCACAGGTAGACTTGAGTACATTAAAGATTAATGGCCACCAAGTAGAATCTCTATTGCTTAAGGTTCCCCATCTGCAAAAATGGACGCAGCTTCAGGTTAACAAGCACGAGTCAAAAAACATTATTGAAACTGTGTTCACATCTCTTACCATAACATCATTCTACTTGATCTGCGTAATTTAAATTTATATTTGCCTTCCTTAGAAATATTTCTTGAAATCTCAAATAGACAGGTTTTCATGGCCACCTTTCCCTTGCAATCTCTCCTGCCTGCTGACATCATCACTGTGGAGACTGATGGATGAAATGCAGAGAACTGATGCTCCTCTTGGTCCACTATGATTGTGTAAGCTTTTCACTTTCTGAGTCATCTTGTCCTAATTGAAGACAGGCAGTTCTAATTGATAGAGTAGCATTTGTAAAACTCACTCAGAGGAGTGAGAATATGCAAGACTGTGACCCGAGAATCCACTAGCCATATGAACACCCAGGAGCATGCAACTCCATTTCTGTTTTCTTCAACAACCTTCCATGGTCAATGTAACATGTTCTATCATGTCACAGATTTCCAAAGCACTGTATGAACATCAAGGCAACATCACAGTGTGTATGTCAATAACCACACTGATTGTGTTCTGAGAAATTGCTAGTTGTGCTGAACCACAAAACTGATGCACTAGAGGCGAGCTTTATTTGGAAATTATCTCAAATTATGTAATTCAGATTAAATAATAAGGAAGATAATGTTATGATTGATTTTAGAAAAATTACTGCCATTACATTGTGACTGAGAAAAGCACAGTGACAGCAAAAGGAATGTCTTAAATGTTGTGGGGAAAAAAGTTAATTTTCTACAAACAAGTTCCTAATACAAACAATGCAAGAAAATTACTGAAGTACTGTGTCCCGTTCTGGGATGTGAACATACAGGAGAGAGCCCAGCAAAGTACCACAAAGATAATGAAAGGACTGGAACATCTCTTCTATGAGGAAAGGCTGAAAGAGCTGGGACCGTTCATCCAGGATAAGAGAATGCTCAGATGGGGGATCTTGTCAATGTATATAAACACCCAAAGGGATGATACACAGAAGATAATGCCAGGCTCTTTCCAGTAGTGCTCAGTAATAGGAACAGAGGCAGAAACACAAAAGGTTCCTCCTGAATGTAAGGAAAAAGAAATTTACTATGAGAGTGACTGAGCACTGGCACAGATTGCCCAGAGAGATGGTAGAGTCTTCACCCTTGGAGATCTTCAAAAGCCATCTGTGCAAGGTCCTGGCAACCTGCTCTAGGTGGCCCTGATTGAGCCCTTTGCTAGGTATTGAAGATGTCTGGTGAATATAAATGTTATTTAAAGACAACAGGTAGACAGGATGCTCACCTTCCTGTGCAGAGCTGGTAAACAAATAGCTTCACAAGTACACAACATTTCTTATGGAATAGGTGTGTGGGCTCTCAAGCTCTGCTACTACCTGCCAAGGAAATTATTTCCAAACTGAAAACACTGATGATCCATGTGGTCATGATAATTGTGGATAGACATATAGGGCATATTATAAACCAACAAAAAGCAAACTGTGGCTTTTAAAAATTTAACATTAAACTGTGCAAAAAAAATGCTGCAGGAAAATGTGAGGGTAGACAGAAGACCAACCATTCAAAGGCTGTAGGAAAAAGTTTGTAGTACTGCCAGGAAATTGGTACAGAGTCTAAGGTCTGCAAAATTATTGCAAGCTCCAAAGTCATCTGATGTCTCTTTATGGGAAAAGGAGCTACATACAAACTAAATACACAATCTGAATATGACAGAACATGGGTTACTTAGAGAATTTCTCTATGTAGAACCACTTGGGACTGGAAACTGCATGTTAAGAACTTGGAGGAGAGACATAAGGTTTCACAGCCTTGAAAGAATTAAAATTAGAAACTTTAGTGTCTAAGTTTTTCATGCTTATATTAATTTTTTAACAGAGTAAAAAAAAAAAAAAAAAAGAAAAAAAGAGAACTATAAAGTTTTGCCCACTGTGGCTGTTTGATTTTCCTTTCAACAACTGTATTAGAAAATAGCACTGGGTGAAGATCGTGGGAGCCTTTTATTGTAGGCCAGTGAAAGAGTGCCACAGACTCTGTATAAAAATAGATTAAGCGTATAGACTTTCTCTGTGTAAATGAAAACATTATCTAATAACACATTGCTGCTAAGATTGAAATATACAAACAGCTGACTTTCATCCTTTAATGGGGCACATTCCTTTTCTCAGCTCCCACATTACCAAGGGAAGCGTGCCTGGTGCAGTACAAAGTAACTCTCTGAGAGCCTCTGCTTGCCTTCCTGGAAGTATCCTTTCCCATGCCCAGGCTTGCTGAGGCAGAAGGGAGGGGACTGTGGCTACAGTGTCCTCCCCTCTCCTTCACCTTTGAGATGGAGGTGAGAACTAACAATATCCCATGTCCAAAGATACGCAAAAGGAATAAAAGGATATTGTGTAGACTCCACCCCTTCTTTTATAACTGCAGTAAGATCAGATGCAATTTGATCACAACATTGCTTTCAAACTGCAACAGTGAGCATAAGAAAGGTTGTACAATAAATGCCTTCAGTAATCTTCAGGATGATTCTAGTCAGTAGTCAGAATGCCTCTGGGGATCCTGAAGAAATACATGCCAAAGCAAGAGCTCTGTTGTGATTCAAGCAAACTTAATGCTTCAAATACTGTAAATCAACTTAGCTCAGTTAATGACCACTTTGAACTGTGAGGTTTTTTCAGGCTCATCTCTAGTATTTTATAGGGGGATATTTTGTCCAGGAAAGGTCAGTTAACATCTTTCTAAACATGTTTCCTTAGCAAGAATGTTTTCAGTATGTACTGGAACACTTTCCAGGGATGATTTTCTTTTGATGATTTTCCAATATCTAAGTAAAAACAAGTCCACCAATTACTCATTCTTTATGTTGGTGAGTAAGGGAGAATATTTTTTTCTCTCATGCCTGACATTTTCACCACTACATCCTCTTTTTTTTTTTTTTTTTATTATCACCTTTGAATTCATTATTTCAACAACCATTTTTACTGGGGAGAAAAAAGAGTGATGCATTTTAAATTATGGTGATGATGTCTTGTTCAAGAGATGTTATTTGATTTTTTCAAGGGTGGTTGTCATATCCGTACTGTAATCACCCAGAGTTCCTCTGGAATAATTTTTTTCTAAGTGGAACATAAGCATTTTACTAAATAATTGACCCCATGAGTGTATCTAAGTGGATATTCCCGTATTTTAAAAAAAATTGGTGCCTTTGAGAAATCCAGCCCTTCAGCCTTTTGGTCCCTATTGGGCAATGAGTGAAATCTTAGCACCTCAAAATGTGGGAATGCTGCCAATGCTTTTGATGAAGCCAGGGTTAGGTACAATGGCATAATTTTATATTTACTATACAACTTTTCTGTCTATCTAGACCTGGATATGACCTGGATATTGTAATATACTTTAAGCTGTAACTCTGAAGCACATACAATTTATTCTTTGTATCTATAAGTATTATAACAAAATTTAAAACAGAACATAAAAGCAACCTAATCTTGTTTGTAATACTGAGATGTTTCATAATACAGTTCTTACACTTCATACAATATACATTTGTCATGTCATCATTTTAGCTTTTAGTATTTTATTTACAAATATGACTTGCTGGAATACAACCAATCGATTTGTCTATTTTTCATGTCATCAGAGCTGAGCACTTTGGGACTGTGTATCCTAATGGATCAGTAATTGCATTTCTTCTTAAGCATACAGTAGAAGAGAGCACAGAGAAATCACAGCTGTGTAAAGGCTAACACAAATCTAGCCAACCTAATAACAAATGGAATCTGGTGGGTTTTTTTAATTGCTAGATGAGGACTGTGATTCCTTTTCATTCAGGCTCTAGTGAGGTGGGGGTCAGTCTCTTCTCTAAAGTAACAAGTGATAGAACAAGAGGAAATGACCTCAAGTTGCACAAGGGGAGGTTTACATTGGACATCAGGGAAAAATTCTTCATCAAAAGGGTTGTTAAGCATTAGAACATGCTGCCCAGAGAAGAGGCTGAGTTGCCATCCCCGAAGGTATTTAAAAGACATATAGATGTGGCCTTTAGGGACATGGTTTAATGGTGGACTTGGCAGTGCCAGATTTAAAGTTGTACTCAATGATCTTAAAGGTGTTTTTCAACATAAACGATTTCCAACTCCGCTGCTCACATATCTTGGATATCTACCTGACTTTCTCACTAACTTTTTATCTCTTTTATAACCCTTCTCTTTCTTCTAGTAACTTGTATTTTTCTAGTTCTTCTCCACAAACTTTTTTCATCTTTCTCAAGTTAGCCCATCTCTAATCTCTCACAGTATTTTTCTTTCAATTTCCTGCAGCACCACTGTCTGGAACATAATACACATACCGACCTTCACAACTGGTTAATATATTTACCAGTACTGTTCCCGAAAAGAAGAGGGGGTTTTAGTACTCTTTTGCTGTTGTTGCCTTCACTGACTGTAAAGACAGAAGTGGTCTATGCCTGTGTCTCTACACCACTCTTTGAAAATTTTATCATCCCCACAATAATAAATATTTGCCTGCTGGTTCTACTGCTGTCACCTTTCCACTCACAGGAAAGGAGTCAAAAACTGGAGTCTGTACAATACAGTGCTAACGGCAACAGGTGACATTCTCAGCGTAGCTCATTCAACTCCTTCAGATGATCTCCAAAGATTTCTTCTGCCTGTGAATTCCTACTGTTTCCAGATGGACAACCAGTAGCTTTATGAAACAGGAATCAAAGAGGATACAGCGTTCTATCAAAAAAGTTTGATTTTTCAAGGACAACATGAAGATAATCGAAAATGCTAATGAAGAATTTTCTGTTTAAAATGCTTCCTGGACAGATGATGCATTTGGTTATTATGTCCGCAATTGCCACCACCCTTGCTTTACATGTGGATGGCCTGCTTCACACATTTTCCCTATTCATATATTTAATATACCAACTTTTAAGCTTTCTGACCTTCAGCCTGCCCAGGGAAACTATATCCTTAAAGCAAGTATTTTGTTTGTTTTAGTTTAAACCCATTATAATCAATACACTTTCACCTTTACTACAGAATGTTTATATTTAAAATTCCACTTAAAACATACTTGGGGTCCGTACTATGACTAATCTCAGAGAAATGGCTGGTGTAAATTGCTTCAGGCAACAACAGCTTTAATTGCTGCTGCTAAATTTATCTTAAATTGTGAACTAAAACCTTTAGGAAGGCAACTTATTCCTCTATAGTGATATAGAATAGAAACCAACTTGAGGTAGACCTGAACTAGTGCTAAACACCATCTTGCCTGCATGCAGTTGAAAAAATGTTTTTAGCTTAGAAAAATGTGGATCAAATTCTCACGAGCAGAGACACAAATAGAATCATAAACTCATAGAATCATTTAGGTTGGAAAAGACCTTTAAGATCATTGAGTACAACTGTAAACCTAACGCTGCCAAGTCCACCACTAAACCATGTCCCTCAGTACCATATCTACATGTCTTTTAAAAACCTCCAGGGATGATGATTCAACCACTTCTCTGGGCAGCCTGTTCCAAGGCTTGGCAACTCTTTTAGTAAAGAGATATTTCCTAATATCCAATATGAACCTCACATGGTGCAACTTGAGGCCACCTCATCTTCTCCTATCACTTGTTACTTTAGAGAAGAGACTGGCACCCATCTCTCTACAACATCTGTATAAAGAGCTAAAGGTTCCCCCTAAGCTTCATTTTCTTCGGAGTAAATAGCCCGAGTTCCCCCAGTTACTCCTTATAAGACTTGTGCTCTAGGCCCTTTACCACCTTTGTTGCCCTTCTCTGGACCTGCTCCAGCATCAAAATGTCTTTCTTCTATTGAGGTGCCCAAAACTGAACACATTACTCGAGGTGAGGTGCAGTCTCACCAGTGCCAAGTTAGGGGGGACAAACACTTCCCTTCTCCTGCTCTCCACACTGTTTCTGATACAAGCCAGGATGCTGTTGGTCTTCTTGGCCACCTAGACACATTGCTGTCTCGTATTTACCTGGCTGTCAATCAACACCCAAAAGTCCTTTTTTACCATGCAGCTTTCCAGACACTCTTCCCCAAGTTCATAGCATTGCAGGCGATTGTTGTGGCCCAGGTGTAGTACCCAGCATTTGGCCTTGTTGAAGCTGATATAATTGACCTCAACTCATCCATCTACACTATCCAGATCCCTCTATAGGGCCTTCCCATCCTCAAGCTGATCAACACTTCTGCCCAACTTGGTGTCATCGTCAAACTTGCTGAGGGTGCCCTCGATTCCCTCATCCAGATTGTTGGTGAAAGTTATTAAACAGGAGTGGCCCCAGTACTGAACCCTGGGGAACATCACTTATGACCAGTCATCAGCCGGATTTAACTCCATTCACCACCACTCTTTGGGCCAGTCATACAGATAGTTTTTGATCCAGTGCAATGTATACCCATCCAAGCCATGAGCAACCATTTTTTTCCTGTTAATGCTGTAGGAAACAGTGTTGAAGACTTTCCCAAAGACCAGTTACACAACATCCACAGCCTTTCCCCATCCACTAGGTGGGTCATCTTGTCATGGGACATCAGGTTTGTCAGACAGGACCTGCCTTTCATAATCCCATGCTGGCTGGGCCTAATTGCCTGATTGTCCTGTTTGTGATGTGTGATGACACTCAAGACGATTAGCTCCATAACCTTTCCTGGCACTCACTGACAGGCCTGTAGTTCCCCAGATCATCCTTCTGGCCCTGCTTGTAGATGGGCATCACATTTCCTAATCTCCAGTCTACTGGGACCTCCCCAGTTAGCCAGGACTGATGATAAATAATGGAAAGTGGCTTGGTGAGCACTTCCGCCAACTCCTTCAGTACTCTTGGGTGTAACCCACATGGCACCATAAACTTGTGTACGCCTGTGTGATGTAGCAGGCTGCTAACCATTTCCTCTTTGATTATGGAGGTCTCATTCTGCTCCCCATTCCTGCCTTCCAGCTCAGGGGACTGGGTATTCAAGAACAACGAGTGCTACTCTTGGAGACTGAGGCAGCAAAGGCATTCAGTACCTCAGCCTTTTCCTCATCTTTTGCCACTATGTTTCCCCCTGCATCCAGTAGTGAATGGAGATTCTCCCTAGCCGTCCTTTTGTTGTTAATGTATTTACAGAAACATTTTTAATTGTTTTTAATAGCAGCAGCAAGAACGTATAAATATAACATATTTAGGAATAGAAAATACAAAAAGTTCATTTCTGTTAACAGTGAGTTCTTT
>WTSP01008556.1:0-31586 GCA_025331215.1 Actenoides lindsayi
AGCTGAAGCTCTCCTCCGAGGCTGTGGCCTGACGCAGTGCTTGACATCACGGCAAGATCAAACACGCTTTATTCCAGCAATGGCTCTACTTCTGCTACTGAATGCAGCTACCTACTGAAAGGATATTCTTACAATACTACCAAGGCAAGAAGAAACCAGTCCTGCGCTCATTCAAGATGAGGTCAAAGGAGCAGCTGAAGCTCTGACACGACACCATCCATCACAGTGCCGCAGCACAAGGCGACACTCTGCTGCTGCTGGGGGCTGGGTCGCTTCGCCGGCTCGCAGCATCACCCGCATCCGCACGCGGCCACGGTGTCGGTCAGGTCTTTTCATTGCCAAATGGTGGATGTAAGACCACATTCAAACCTGTTTTGGTTTCCACCCCAATGATGGTGATGCCTGTTTTGTACCACATGTGGAGGAAGCTCTTGCTTGTTCATAAGGGGTATGTACCGTCCCTGCAAGAAAGGCTGCGTGGGCAGCCTTTCAGCAGAGGGGGTGTCCCCACACACCCCGCAGCGGGACTGCGGCAGAGATAGCAGCTGTGGCCCTGCAGCCAGAGCCCAAATCCTCTTAGGGGACAGGCAAGTCCCTGGCGAGATGGGCTCACCTTTCGGTAAATGGAAAATGGATTTCTGTTTGATTAGGTTTCAGTTTACCAAAGTAAAAGGTGTGGAAGGGAAGGCCTATAAATCACACAGAGATTGCAAGGGGAAAGGTTACTCTCTGATGCTTTGCCTGTGGAAATGTCCGAGACTCCCTGTTCCACGCATGGAGGTGACAGGCAGCACTTGCAGAAAGCTGCTGGCATGTGCATGAGAAAGCAGCAAAAAAGGAGAGGGTCTCTGATAGTAAAAGCTTGGTTCTGCCTTCACCAGGCTGGAAATGTCCTCCTGTCACCGCAGGAAAACAGCGGTGCTGAGCAGTGTCTGGGACGGAGAGAGATCTCTTCTGATGTAATACTTCTAAAATGACTGATGATGAAACAGGGCAGATGTGTGATTTATCTGACATCTACCACCTGAAAATAATACCCAACTAAGTTTGTTCTTCACATTTACAAGCTAAAATTAATATCTTTGTTAAATGCATTTTGAAGCCATACTTTTGTGCCTGCAGACTTTTTCACTACTTACTTTTCCCCCTTCTTAATTATACTTTAAAGCCAATCTCATTTGTAAGATATCTGATTTAAGACCTGATTCTCATTTACTAAGCCCATTTGATGAACCGTAATCTTACTAATTCCTCTATGAAAAAAAAGACTCTTCAGCATTCATCCAAGACAAGAAACCACTATTCACTTCCAGGAACTGGTGATGGGTTTGGGAATTGAAATCACTGCATTTAACGGTGAATCATCAAGTTTCAATACACCAAGGCTGTAGGAGTGGTTTTGATGCTCTGAGGAACAGCTCACAATGAATCTTGCACAGAGGCATCTTTTTTTCTTTTTGTAAAAGTTGCTGCTGCATTTTCATGGGATATTTTTCAGTGTCTGGAGTGCACTGAGTCCTGTAAAATATACCTCTGTCTACTGCCCTGTTGAATGCTGTTAAACTGACAGCAGCAGGAGCAAGGAAGTCTATGAATTACTGGATTTGTCCTTCTCCTTTCTAATCTCTGACAAAATGATTGCTTTCAATGAAGGACGTAACAGATAGCCCATCTCAGGCTTTCCTCACAACTTCCAGAATAGGTATTTAATGCTACACTTGGGCGCACAGTTAACTATCACACGCATCCCTCCCACCACACCCCAAGCTCATGAAAGGCATGTGAAGAGACCTGGTAACTTTTCTACTCCACACGTTGATTTATCCTCAACCTTCAAAGCCCAGCTCTGTGTTTTAATGCAATAAAAACGCATTGCTTTCCCTTTACTGTGGAGAGCCCCAGGATCAGCAAAAGCAGACAAAAAACTGAGCAAGCAAGACACAGACATGCCTTGAGCACAGGGCTATCATGGATTTGCAGACACTTGGGACTTCTTCAGGGCCTGCAGCTGGACAGGACCATGTTCTCAGAGCACAGAGCCAGTAAGAAAATGTACTGTTCAGATCACCACTGAACAGCAAAGTGGATCTCATCACCTAACAAGATACCTACCTCAGTACATTTGGTAAGTCACAGCAACCCAAGACAGTTTCAGCCCTGGAAAAACGAGCCGTCATCTTGGCACCTGCTGCTAGGGGAAATTAGTAATATTCAACGCAATCTACACTGAAAAAAACCCCAACCCATCTCTTGCAGAATATTAGACATTTAAGCAGGTCATCATTGTAGCTATGTGACTAGACATGTAAGAAAAGCATTATTCTCTTAACTAAAAAATAGTTACAGCAAATAGGGTAAGACAGCTTGTATGGGTAATATTCCTCATGTGAAGCAGAGAAGTCAGAGCAGGCCACAAATTTGTGCAGACAATCTGCTTGAAGATATATTATGGTTTAAATGATTTTTTTGCATCTTACCCTTTTTTTTTTAACTACATCTAAAATATCTTGGTTGAGATAAGTTGCTTTCATTTAATTTCACCGCTTAAAAACAAAGTGGAAAGGGGTAAACTGCTACTCTCATTAGCAGCAAAGGGTTAAGAAACCTTGTAATATAAATATAGCATAAATACATTATAAATGTTAAACCACAGAGGTTTCAGCCTCGCGCAGCAACAATTCAAATACAAAAGCATCTGATACACAAACCAGAGCAGCTTCTCCCCTCCCGCTGAGATCTGCACAGACGTACGAATTCCTAACGCTACAAAAACTGTGAAAGAACTTGGAGCTAGTGGGAATCCCCAGTAAAACCCCTGGAAACTGGACATCTCCAAACCTGCCTTTTAACAACCATCTTAAATCTACTGGTCCCTGACGTGCATTTTCAGATACCCGAGAAAAGTGGGTGGGTTTTCACATCCACGCAGCTGCTGGGGACGTTATTAGCCACATTTGGCATCTCACACCCAAGCACAGCTCCGTGCCCTTAATTTTTTTCATGTGGTTAACTTTTTGCACTCCTTTTCTGAAGAGACTGATCCCTGCCCTGGTATCACTGTCACCAGGGATGTCATGTTACCTTGGAGATGCCTGCTGCTGTTTCAGATAAGCGAGGGTAGGTGTAGGAGCTGTAGGAATGTCCTTGCTGGTGTGCTTTAAAAGCGCTTGCTCCGTAGGGCATGGCCGGTTCCTGCAGGCCAGAGCCTGACCTGGACCTCTGCCTCATTGCTGGCTGAGGGCTTGCTGGGTCCACGTAGGATGACTTCGGCCTCTTGTAGTCGTCCTTGCCCAGGCCATGTCCCCAGTCGCTGTCACTGTACTCCAGCCTCTCCTTGGGGCACTCGCCCTGCACTGACGCTCGGGACGGGGGGTAAGGAAAGGGATCTCTATAGTCTAGGGAAGATCTGCTGGGGATCCGCTGATACTCCAGTTTTAGGCCACCGTATTCCAGTGGTTTTGGCTTTGTTTCCAGGTGTGCATGGTAATCTGGGAGGAACCTGGAGAGGTCTGGCTGCAGGGGCATCACTTCCGAATAATAGATGTCCCGGGAAGTCACCTTCAACATGTGCCCGTTCTGTTTGGCAGCATAGCTCCCTTTGTAGTACCTGTCTAACTCTTCCCCGTAAAGAGTCTTGTCTTGGTATTTTTCCACAACATAGTCTGTCGTAGTGTCTGACTCACTGGAGTATTGGGAATACGTGATATAACCATTTTCCTCATGGTGCCTTGGCACATGGTTTGCATTTCCTTGGTGGTGGGTGGGAGGACTTTCCTTCCGCAGGGAATTGGATCGTGTTACTGAGATATTGTCAAACTCTTCCAGCAGGCCATTGATTGAAGTATCCTTTCGAGGCTTATTTCCTCTAACAATAGTCTAGGAATAAAAAATTGCTTTGATTAAATACTGATTTTTATTTAGTATCTGACAAAAAAAAACCACACCAGAAAGACAAAAAGTCTACAATTTACCCAGAAATACCCATAGCAATGTGTTATGTTCTTCAGTCACGTACCTCAGAATCCATTACTAGAAAAAATTTCTCAATAAATACTTACAATAGGACATACATACATAAATGAACAAAGGGAGGTTAAATTCAGTGCATATCATAAATCGAGACTTGGCTTGGAACCCAAAGACACTCATTAAAAAGCCCAGTTTAAGAGGTGGGTGTTCAGCAGCCAACAGCAGAGATGTTTAAAAAACACTACTTACTTTTTATTTCTTATTATTCAGTTTTCTACATCACACCAACCTGATGGGCTGAATCTGATTTACAGGGTATGGATAAGCTAAAAGCAGTCACTTCCACGTGTTATTTTAAAAAAACATAGTATTGTAAGCTCTGAGTTTGGGTTTTTTTAACAAAGTGGTATGTTCCTGGGTAGCAGAGTTACCACTGGGGATTGCCTCTTAGGTAGCAGGATAAATGACACTTGAGGAAGAGGGAAAAATACTTAACTACATCTCCTTCTTACAACACACAGCATCAGCGCCCAGCAAACAACTGTGCGCAACCATGGCTTTGGAACATCCTCATCACAGATGTGGTGGTCCTGTTTGTGTCCTAATATTGCAAAGTCCTCTATAGATTCCCCAGCCATGGATGACAAGTGTGTAGGAGCACCACAGACATGATCTTGCTCCCACCAACTGCCCACAAACCCCTGCGCATCCCTACTGCTTTCTGTCCAAAAAACCCACTGGTGCTCCTGGAAGGATGGGAGGACAGCAGTGCTTGGTTACAGCTCTCCTTCAAGAAAGATTGACTATTTTTAGCTAGTACCATCTGAAGGCTGTAACACGTGGTTGCATCCATTTTTCAGCAGCTGACTCCCATTGAGCACCGCTTCACATTTATAAACACCCTGCTAGAGTAAGATGTACAGATTAAGAGCCAGGGCCATAAATCAGCGCAGCTCTACTGAAAACACATTTGCTTTGCTGATTTGCTTCTGTTAAATATCTACTGCTGTATCTTACTTAACTTTCTGAGTTTTTAAACGGTCACTGTGGTCACCTCCAGAAAACATCCCTCTGCAAGCTGCAGCTTGCCTAGGTTGCACTGTGGCGTATCAAGACACCAACTGTGGCATACCAGGGGCTGACTGTGGCATACTGAACACCAACCATGGCATACCAGATGCTGACTGTGGTACCCAGCCTGGCCACTGGCCCTTCATTGACTGCAATGCCAACAGAGGAGGCTCCACTCCAGGCTGCTTAATCACTGCTTGAAAGCACGCAGGGGCTCAAACTTTTGTCAAAATATGCATTCCATCACTACTAAAATCACTTTTTCACAAAACGAACGGCAATGTACTCCTTTGTCATTCAGCAAAAGGCAGCTGAGAAAAGCTGGGCTAGAAGCAAAGTAGTCCTGACCTCGTGCTTATCCCTGCTCTGATTTATGTCCGCAATTACTTGCCTAGTTTGCTGTTTTGAAGCCAGTGATACTGAAACAATAGGACAGCAAAAATAAGGCACATCAAATAGATCACTCCTTTTGCCTCCAAAGCCATTCAGCAAGATGAGAAGAATTGGTTTCACTTGGCTACAGCCTCTTTGGCAGGATGACTGCGCGATCACTCATATTTAATTACCACATAATAAACCAGCGACATTTGACAATGAAATGCTTATAATTGAAAACAAGATTGAAATACTCAACTGCCACCCTGCTTCCCCTGTGCAAACACACACCAAAGAGTAAAATGCCAATTTAATACTCTCCGTGGGACTGGCCTTCACAATGAAGACCTGCGTTGTGCCCGCACAAAGCCACCGTGGGGCCGGAGGGAGCCCCAGGGAGCAGAGCAGCCTCTTCGGGTATAGGAAAGAGGAGTTTTCCCTCTGCTCCTCCAAGCAGATGCTCTCTGGAAGCAGGATTTTAGATGCCTTTAGAAGGAAGACTTAGAAGAATGCAGCTAAGGGTTTATGTCTCAGGGAACTCACTGATGACAAACCCCTGCACCGCAGGGATTTTCTGCAGACACGTGCATGTTTGGGAGCCACCTTTTGCATTACGAGGATTTTTTAAAAGTACTAAAATGCAGGAAATGCTGATTTTCCAAAACCCCCCACATTTGCCGCCACAGCCCCAGTCTGATGAAGCAGACTTGGTTAGCTCTGGGACCTCAGTGCTGTCTCATCCTGATGAAGTTAAGAGGATTAAGAACTAAACCTCTTTTCTTCCCTCCCAGCACTTTGAGGATGACCACTGGTGAGCGCTGCCTTGCACTGGTGATGGCTGTAATTCCTGCTCGCCTCAGGCTCCTTGCTGTGAGTAAATTAAAAGGGGCAGAGCGAAGGGAGGATAAAACTTACCTATCCCAGAGGCACATTTTCTACAGAATAGTCGGTGCTTTGCTACTATTAATAACAATTATTAATATTATCAATTATGACAATTATTTATTATTAATAACAACAGTATTTCTATTTACTTTGGCTTGTTTTTAAATTTAGCACTTCACTTATGTGGAAGCACGTACCCCTTGGTGGGATGCCCCTCTGACTATCTCAGACAGCTTATAACAAGCTTGATTTTTTTTTCCAAGGAAACATCAAGCATTATTCTGACTGAAAGAACAGTAGTGACCATAGAGCAGATAATTTAGAAAGGGTTTCATTGAGACCCTGTGAGATATGCTAGATTGTCAAATATTTTGCTATCTGAATAGAACTTCAGATGTTCATACAAAAATCTGAAATGCAGTGGGTGCCTCCCTGGCAGCCACAATAATTTGCTAGGCTTAGAAACCAAATGAATATCCCAAAGCAGGTATCATTCTGTAAAAGTCGTAAGTGTAATTGCTCTGTGAGGATGACCACAGAGCATAAAAAATTTATTAAAAAATTAAATAAATAAAATAAAATAAAAAATAAAATCGAAGAGGATGTTATAAAGAATGAAACATATGTTGTGCCATGTTAACCTGTCCTGAAGTCATTTACTGCAGAGAATGTGTGTGCCGGCGGCTCACCAGCACCCACAGCTTTCCTGGCAAGAGCAGTATTGGCAGGAAGAAGCCAGAGACTGAGAAGCACCATAACCCATAACCATAAATTCCCAAAGCCTAACGTTAGCACCAGGGCCAGAAGCACTCAGGTTCAAAGGTAGGGCTTCAGTGGAGCGACCAAATTACCGATGCGGGGGTCTCGGTCTGGGAATGTAGACTCCGGTTACTGCATCACCAGGCTGTGCACTGGATCTGCACACAGAGGGAACATCTCTGGGGGCTGAAATACAATAGCCAGAATCACAAAAGATGGGAAATTCTAACTCAAAAAGCAAACCAAAAACTTTGAGAGAATATGTAACAGAAAAAAAGGCTAGGCTGAAAGTGATACAAACTCCCGTCTCTTGGTAATCAGTTCCACAGGAACTAGACAAGGTTTTGAAATTTTGAAGGCTTTATAAACTAAAGAAACCCCTCGTGTTTCCATACAGGGAGGAAATTATATTTTTATATGTATGCTATATTTATTTATATAGGTTTTTTCCTAGATTTTTTTAACAACTTCCTGGTCTCCAAATTTTCAAACTGAAGGAATGTAACACCCTGCATCAACTTCAAAAATTCCGTACACTTTAAAAATGTGGAGATCAGCTAATTCTAGCGGGAAAAAAAAAATCTAGTTAAAAGCAAAGCATTATTCACAGAGGTTGATGGGCTAAGATTTACGAGGCCTTTGTTTCTGTCTCTGGAGATCGTGTCATGGAATCCTGTCCAACACCCCGGCACGCGTGACAAAGAGAGCTCGAGCCCTAGCGCGGGTGCAGCTTTCACCGGGTTCGCCACGGGAAGGTGGGATTTGCCGTAGTCGATAACCCCGTGTTTATTAAAGGACATTTTTCAGCCCATTGTGCAATTCAGGAGGGATCAATATTACAATAGATGAAGGAGCGCCGGTGAATTTTATGCTACCGTGACCATCGCACGTTAAAATCAATGGGGTGCGATCGCTGTGAATTAAAGCGCGGTACTCTGAAGCTGTACCTCTCCCTTCAGTTCCAGTGCTCTCTGGGTAGGTTTGGCGTTTGCTCTGGAGCCCGGTGACAGTAGACATCCTTCATGGTGTTTCAGGAGCCGTCTGTCCTCTGGTGATAAGCTATAATGGATCTGTGTGTTAGAAATGCTGTCTTGCCTTGTTTCCAAAAGGAGATGAAAAACAGCTTCTGCGCTCAAATACTGTATTAACCTTGACAATAATGAAGTGGGTAATTAACTGTTTTGCCCTAATATGACCTTGCATTTATTGTCTTTTAAACTACTATACTTTAAGTACTCGTTAAGAATATATCATCCTTTGTCCCCACGGAGCTGTGTTTTCAGAAATCGATGAGGATTTAAAATCTCTGTGATGTTGAGGGTAAAAGAAAAAAAAAGGTCTTTTAAGGAAATGTTGCCCTTATAAGCAGACAAGCTAAACTTCCATTTTGCTTCTAGCTAGCATATCCCCTCATTTGCATTATACATAAACTAAAAGCACAGCATCTGCATATCTGAAAATCAATTTCTTCTTAAGAAAAGGTGCATAAAGCACAGCTGTTTAAAGTAATCTAAGTGATAGATGTGTCAGTAATTTAGCTTCTTGTGTTGCAAGACGTGCAAAGTGTTTGAAGCTGCGTTCGTGACACCGCATCTTACTCCTTAGCATAAGCAATGTGAACAGCACTACACTGGGGAGGAAAACTAATCCTTGTCATCTTGTCAGGAGAACTCTGTAAGTTTTAGAGGTGCAGCCAAGGGTGTAAGACGTATCAGGGGTCTGCATTCAATCTATTTTCACCAGGAGAAGAGGCTGTGATTTCTCAGACCGAGAAAAGCCCTTGGAGGAGCTCAAAATAGCTGGAGATCCTCAAAACTCCTGGAGATGGCCACAAGCACGCAGCAAAAATCTGCTTCTTCCCAGCAGCCACTTCAGGGCTCTCTCCCTTTGGGTGCCATCTGCTCCCACCACCGGTGCAGGGTCCTCTTCATAATCCCTGCTATGTCTGTACGGTTGTACCATGAGGGCGGTAATTAGATGTATTTGATGCTTTGAACTCTGAGACCTGGCTTGCACCAAAACCCATCTTCTGGCTGTGGGACCACCAAACTTCATCCTGAGACAGAACTGGAGGTGATACAAATTGTGCCAGTTAGAATTTAAGTGCTGCCTTTGGGCAGCTGTCTCCTGATCCTTGTCAGGCAATGAGCAAATCCAGCCAGACAGACAGGTGGGCACCAGCAACCCGCACCACCCAAACCATCCAATTTCCCCCTGGTAACACAAAACTTTAACCTAAGTGGGAAGTTTAGGGCGCTTGTAGCCTGGAAACGTGCCTTATGCAGCAGAAACTCCTCAGATACATGGCGAGAAACAGCGCTGGGTAGCAAGAGATGTCGTTCACCACTCTGCACCCTCCAGTAGTGTCCCAGGGGATCTGTTCCAGTTTTGATCTACAGCCTGTCTACAGAAGGGCTATTACTCAGAGTTAGTCACAAGGAATATACAATAGACAGGGAACTGTGTCAGAACATTTTCTCCTGAAGCTTGTAATTTAGAGCTTGGTTTACACCTGGAAGCCTCAGAGTTTATATCATTTCTGTTATTAATTCCTTCCCAATGCTATCTATTCTCATTCTCCCCATGAAAATAGTAATAAAAAAAATTAACCATTTCTGGTATCCCACGGTTCTCTCCTAGGGGAAGGAGTTCTGCAAATGTCACTGGTGTTGGATGCCTCCGCTGGGCAATGAGAAGCAAGTCTCTGCTCCCAATTTACACCATACCTGGCAAAACCAGAAGCACATGACCATGTCACCTGCCCCATGCCATGAAGTGTCTAAGCACACAATCCATGATCCTGTTTTATGAATTTCTCTAATCCCTTTCTAGGAGATCCAGAAAACCCTGTTTGGGACAGCTCTTAGACAGGACCTTTCCCATGCACAGGAGAAATGAAATGTAAATGAAAAACCCAAAAGGAAAACTCAGCCAAGTCCACTCCTGTGGTTTTGCTAGCTGGGATGGCAGAAGCCCCCAAACATGAGCCCAGGGGTGCTGCAGGACATGCCACATCTGGGATATGCCCATCATGAGAGCTGAACCAACATCACTGGTATGAAAAAGCAGGTTTTATTATGACCATCTGCTATAATTCGACACGTTATTCACCTTCAGGCAGATGTTTATGGCAGCAAAGAGTACAATTTCTTTTTTTTCCGTTATGGCAGAAGAGGCAGCCGATACCTGTACCAACACCTTGCTGCAGGCAACACCATGCCTTCCAAGGCAATTAAGGTCACTGTGACTAACATCAGTTGAGAAATACCTCCCTCAGAGAGTATGATCTACCTCTTCTCAATGAAGTCCTTCCCACCACTCTGGTTTTCTCAATAATGGACTAGAGATGCTAAGCTTGCGCGAGCATAACGCTGGTCTATCTGACAGCTGTTACTCCAGGACTGTGCCCTTGTCTACTAAATTCAATGGAATAAAAAACCAAATCTTTCTCACAATCTCTTCTTTGGAGGACGGATGGGTCGCAGAGGCTCCCTCCCATGCATCCATCAGCACAAAAACACCGCCTGCTTGCTTCTGCAAGTACTACCTCACAAAACGCCACAGCTGCCCTGGGCTGAGGTCCGCAGCGGTTTTTTTAGGGGGACTTGTCCATAGGGGCTGGACTAAACAAATCAGATGAGCTGTCGTCATCAGTTCGTACTGCTGCAAACCAGCTACACTGAGCCGTGGGAAATACGCCTGTCGACACTGCAGTCACATTTCTGAGTGCTCATTGGCATTGCTGGATTACTTTTTTTTTGCTGCCACCCAGCAAAGTCACTGAACAGCAGAGAGCTGAGCTTGGTACTATGCAGCCTTCAGGTGCATACATCTGATCCTATCGCATTAATAAACCTGATACAGGCAACAGCACAGGAGAGAAGCTGGGAAAACACTGACATGGCCACATGTTAATTATTGAAAGATGTAGGTGATGGTGATGATGATGATCTATGTTGATGATGTGCAAATGAAATTTACTCAGCCTGAAAACCATGTATTACTTGATGGATCAAAATAAAGGTTTGAGAGATGTGTAATAGGCTTAACAACAACACTAGTGTCAGCTGTTTAAAATTCTTCAAAAGTAAAATGATGGAAAACTAAAAAAAGGCTAACCAAAATGGCACTGTGTAATTTGTCACACCTCACAGCAGTTTGAAAAGTTAGTTGCCATAACAACAAGGGCAACGTTTCATTATCATCACATTCACTGGTAATTCTTGTGACATTTTAAAATATAGTAACTTTAGCAAAACGTTTAGCTTTAAAATTCCACTAGTAACTTTTCCTTCTTTTTGGTTTTTTTTTCTTTTTAAATACACAAACATGGCTGTTGTATGTCATCTGAAGTACTATTAGAGAATTAAGTGTCAAAAGTAGGTCTACCTAAAACACATCAGGCATGTGTGATTTTATATACAATATGTATACACGGATCTCTCAGACACAATGAATCAGAGCAAAATGTGACTTAGAAGTTCCAGTGAGAAAGTTACTGTACTTATCACCGATGAGTTGTACAAGTACTTGACAAGAAGAAGAATGGAAGAATCTCACAACCACAGAATTTCTATTTCATAGGACTTGGGACACTTCAAAAATTTTCTTTTATCCCAAGATGGAATCAAAAAGCAAAAGGCCCCACAAGATGAAATTCCTCAAAAACACTAACTGTGGAAATTTTAACTGCCCTCTTTAATAGTGCTGCAGTTTCCTAAGGCTGGTGACAATTGTGTCAGCACAACAATGCATAGAGTGGACCTGCTAAGTCAAAAAGCTGTATCAAACCACACCAAAGGTTGTAGTTTTTCAGCTACATTTTGTATAAAGTCCATCCATCAATGTCAAACTTTCCTGTTTTGTCAAATCAACATTTTCTGGCAGGAATAGAAAAGCTCGCTGACTCAGAAAGCCTGTAGCCAGCCCTGCTGATGATCACAGCAGGACCAAGGATCTCATTCTGTTTTTTCAAAGTGACATCATCTGCCACTGCCTCTGTGCTAGTGGACTTTTCTCCTTCCCCCCAAGGAAGTTGTAAAGCAAATTCGGTAAGGTTTACTGGGGCAGAGCTGTGACCACTGGTATGGTTTCTACATCACGCAGCATCCTGAGGCAGTCATGGGGGAACCCTGCAGAAGCAGCACCCCAGAGCTTTCCAACTGGGCTGACCTCAGAGGCAGCAAAAAAACCACAAAGCTTGGGGACATTTGGGCCAGGTGACAGAAATCCTTCCCTCCAAGAAACACTTTTTTGAGTCTTCTCAAAGAAGCAAGACTGGAAACTTGTGACATGTCACAGCTCCAGGACCAAAGTCTGCCACAGGCAGGGTTGCGTGTGACTTTTTCAAGTTTACATTCAAATAAAAATGACAGAATTAAGGGCTGTTAATATAAAGAAGTGAAGCTCCAGTGTCTCTAACTGATCTTTTTCTGGGTTTTTCTGTGGGGAAGGTGCGAGGAAAATAAACCCCCGTTTCTCAACAAAGGCACGAGAAATAGTAAGCTTTAAACCAACACTTAATCACCACCTCCCCAGATACTTCAGCTTTAATAACCTACTACCACACATCAAAGGAGCCGTGGATTTCCCACATGGTGCTGACACTGAGCACAGAGTCAGTATTTTACATCTACATGTGACTAGCACTGGGAACTACTGAGGTACAACATTGTGTGAGTCTCAGGACAAGAGGAAACAGCCTCAGTTGCACCAGGGGTGGTTTAGGTTGGATATTAGGAAAAATTTCTTCATGGAAAGGACAGTCAAGCCCTGAACAGGCTGCCCAGGGCAGTGGTGGAATCACCATCCCTGGCGGGATTTTAAAACTTTGTAGATGTGGTGCTGAGGGACATGGTTTAGTGGTGGACTTGGCAGTGCTGGGTTAACAGTCATACTTTATGATCTTAAAGGTCTCTTCCAACCAAAATGATTTTATGATTCTCTGATTCTATTCCCAGGGCTGATACGCATTGGAAAATAAAAGTCCTTCTACAACCAAGGTGCATGACATCATCATAGATTTTATTCTAGGGGCCAGAAAAGGTGTTGGTGTGGGATTTTCATGACGAGTGGAGCCTTGCAGTAGGGATGACTGGAGTGCCCGATCATTTCTGTCTCACCTCATACGTTTATTGCAGTGATCACCACGATACAGGGGTGCTGACAGCAGCCACCGAGAATGCAGTTTGCTCTTGATCACCAACGTCAATTAAAAAAGTCTGAAGAGAGGGACAGTCTGTAATTCATGAAGTCACACCACAGCATAAACCGTCGCTGTAGCTCAGATGACATTTCCCTGGATGAAGCTCCCCTCGTGCCCCAAACGCTTCCATTAACAAATGCAAGGTTGATGAAGCGTTAACCCAATTAATGATCCTGGCACTTTTTTTTCTCAGTGAAAGATTTCTGGCTGCGGTTTGATTGAGCCTTCTGAGATATTTAAGTAAATTCCACTGTGATAAAATTTTACACTAGAAAGTAATTGCCTTCATCTGACAGCTCTGGCAGTGGGGCACTTGCTTAGGAGGGCAGAGGCTCTTGGGTCACCCTGCTGCAGTTGCGGTCATCTCCTCGCTTTTAATTAAAAAGGATTTTGACAGCCTGATCATTTAGGAGAAACAATATAGAACTGTATCACTTTTTGCTGTGAAGGAGGCTTTATATACAGAAGATGCCTGAAGACAAAAATCAGCATTTCTGTTTCAGCGTACAGAGGCTAGCTCGAGAAGCTCCTTGTGCTCTGCAAGCCACGGTGTGGGGTTGTGAATTACCTTCCCACTTCACAAATCATCAGGTGAAGGCAGCAAGCAGAAGAATACTGATGAGTGCCTCAGTTCAAGTGCCACGCAGGCGGCATTTTGCAGATTGATGGGGCTCATCTCCCATGAGCCCAGCAAAGTATCGCTCTGGGTCGAGACAGCCACTGCAACCACAGCCCCGTGTATTTGGGATTAATGCACCAAGGAAGGGCGGGTGATGTGTGCAGTACACTGGCCACACTGGCAAGGAAGGGATCGTCACAGTATGTCAGGAGAAACCAGGAATTTGTATTAGCAAAATAAAACCACAAAATAATGTCATATACAATGTAGATTGCAGTATTCTTTCTTCCAAGGAGGGGTATTAGTTTTTGTTTTTAGGGACAGCTATTAACGGGGAAGTGCAGCAACAGGAATGCCCTAAGTAAGTGACAGTAACACCCACTGAGCAATTTTCACCTGCAAACATGGAAACAGAGCAAAGAGTACCCCGAGCAGAAATCCAACGGTTAGGCCAAATTTACAAGGCAGGTGAGAGGAAAGATGTGAGGAGCTCTCCAAACTGATGTTTTAGTTATTCACTCTCGTAAAGGAGAAGTGTAAATCAAACATCTTCTCAATGAGAACAAAGCAAGGCACAAGATTTAAGAGGATGCTCTGCAGCAGAGCAACTTGCAGGGGCAATGCCCAGCACAACACCACAATATCTCCTTTACCAGAAACTGCTGAAACACTTCTCGGGTAATCTTGATTTGATTTGATTTGCTGGGCTGCACTGCCGCCAAGTGCACTCTGTCCCCAAAGGCAGATTGGTCCTGACATGCTTAATAAATTAATCTCTCTGACAAAGTGCTGCTCCCTCCCCTTCCTCCAACCCCCCAGACAGCTCAGAAAGTCGAGAAGAAGGAAAAGGCATTTAGAAGTCTCTGCAGGCAAGTCAGTGTTGTTCCCTGTAATAGACAGCACTTGTCTAGTGTAATTGGATCCTGCGTGAAGGGGAAGACTAGAAAGAAAGAGCAGCAAAGCACTTTCAAATTCCAAGAGAGCCACCAAAGCCCAGATCTAATCATGTCAGAGCAAGAGATAGGAAAAAACCCACATTTACACCTGGAGCTTTGGCTCCACAGGTAAGTGAGCTGCTTGGCAAGATTATTTTTCCCCTGATCCTACTACTCTTTTTGAGCTAATCCCTGCTGGGATCGAATAAACTGGTCTGTTTGGCTAAAATACAGAATGTAATTTAATGAGACTATGACCAGTACCTTTTCTGCTCTGAACTATGATGAACCAAAACAAGCTCTTTAGCAGCCGTAGGAGTTAATACATCATGGAGCTGTGCAGAACATGTAGTTACTGAATGGTTGTTGCCATCGCTTGGTGAAATGGAAATGGGAAGGCAGCAAATGCTGCCCTGGTGCCAATGTGGAGTGGAAATGCTGCGTGACCAATTTTACGTAGAAAGCCCGGCTACAAAGTAGGCTGAAATTTCTACCTTGAACAAACAGGCAGGATGCCCAAACATTTCTCATTACTTCTGACATCTGGATCCATTTTTCACAGGCAAGAAGAACTTCCAGAGATTCCTTGCTGCCACCTAGTGTTGCCCACTGCTGGCCACCAACGAAACGAGCAGATTATCTAACATCAACACAGCTTTATAACTGAGTGACTTCAGCAGCACTATTGGAGGTTCGGCCAGTCCATCACAAACAGAAAACTCCCAGGGTGTTTTACTTCCATCAGCTTCTTCAGCTGAGCCAAGCAAGAGCTCACTGGACTATTTCACTGAAGCTTGGAAAAAACACATTCGGCCTTTTCACACGTTTACTGAGAAAAGCATTTAATGCTTACACTTTACCATTCATTTTCCATGCTTTGCTCTGGGGGATCATTGCCATGCATGGTATGAAAACCAGAAGAATCCTACTGCTGCAGCAGCTGCTCTGAAGAACCACATCCACCTGCCCAAAATCCTGCCTCTGGCCTCAGAGTTGTTATGGGTCAGTGCAGGGAAAATTTTGGAGGCAAAAAGCTTGGCTAACCAAATAAGAAGGAACAAACAGCTGTGGTAGCAGCAATGGAGTCAGAGCCCTCCACCTCCAGGCAGCAAGCTGCAAGCGTGGCTCATTTATCAGGGCAGGCAATGCAGTGAGAGGAGTTACTGGAACAGTTTCCCATAGATCTGTCCTTGGGGACTAACTTCCATGTTAAAAAAAGAACGTGATTACGAGTGTCCTTGCTCAGGATCTAATTCCTGGTTTGTTTCAGATTATACAACGCTACCTGGAGAGTATTCCCAGTCTGGTATTCCCAGAGGAGACCAGATTCAATGCCTGAAGCGCTGGCATTTCCCCCATTTATGTGCAGACCTACAGGTTAATGTGGTTTTTCAGCTCTAAAGCAGGTTAGTCTGCCTGAGCAGATGTAGACCACGAACTCTGAACTTACTTTCAATCTTTACTTAGCGTACTGGAAGGTTCTGCTCACCTGTGTGAGCAGAATCAATAGAAATAAAGGTTGCTCTTGCAAGATTCCTCCAACACAAATGTTACTTAAAATCACAATGCTGATGCAGACAGCATGTAAAAGTACTCTTTTTACTAATTATATTAGAGAAAACTAATTTTACCCACAGAAGTCTGTTATGTATATCATTATCTATTATTGCTGCAGGCCCAGGTCAAGTAAATCCTTTCTAATGTGAGCAGATCGATTCAAATCAATGCCAACTGTTGCATGAAAAAAGCTTATTCAGATGATCAAGGATTTCTGAACAACATCTAGAACCCCACCCTGCAGAGATCAAAACCTGACACTACTCCAGGGAAGAACTCAATGAGCTCAGGGGGACCACTCAGGTGTAGATGCAAGCCTGCCTCCAAGTATCTGCAGGAGTAGGGTGCTGGTAGCACAAGCTCCTTCAGTGATGTCAGGGACCTTTTAAATGAGGGACATGACCAGCCTGTAACCAATTATCACCCCTCCAAGGCAGAGAGGCAAAATGATGTTAGTGCAGTGCTGAAGTTGTCTACACGGTCCATCGTGGACCAGTGCATTGTTCCCTACTCAGTGCTATCTGTGTTAACTAGAGGGACCACCTCAGAAAACCATGTTTCTACAATACTACTGGGCCATTTGACCTCACTTAAAAAAAATAAGATGGAATGTGAAAATCTTGTGCCACTTACAGTATTTATTCTGTGTGCTAGGAGAGGTATTTTACTGGCAACCTCAGTGTTTCCCTAGGACGGCCGGGTCCTGCTTGAAACCCTGCTGCTGGTGTCTAAACTGCAGCTGCAGACAGACCCTCCAAACATACCTGGTTGAACCTGAGGGGTCTGTTACAGGGACAAATACCTTGGTCAGAAAAAATATGCAAATAATTGATTGTCTGTTTCAGTAGTTGAACAGAAAAATTGAGGAACATTCTGTGGTTTGAGTCGATATGAAATGATAATGATGCTGTTTTTAATTCTCCAAATGAGGCTCTAGAAAAAAAAAAAAAATTCAAGTCAGGTCGGATGAAGTGCTTCAATAGTGTGAAACATAATGGTGTGAAAATAAAAGAGCTGCTGCTAAAAAGCTGATCAGGAACTCTGCTGTTCAGAAAGCCAGAAACTCAAAACTGTAAAGAAGAACTGAGAATGCATCAGTTAAAAGCACCACGGGATGAGGTGCTTCCTTAGAATAGAATAGAATAGACTAGACTAGACTAGACTAGACTAGACTAGAATAGAATGGGGCTAGACTATTTCAGTTGTAGGTCCCTTCCAACTGCCTGACCAATTCAAGGCTGACCAAGTTAAAGCATACTATTAAGGGCATTGTCCAAATACCTCATACTGACAGGCCTGGTTTCATTTTAAGATGACTCCACGTTGCCAGGGTGACATTGTAGTAAAAAAAAAAAATCCTTGCACTAGTTAATGTACTTTTGACAGAAATGAAGATGTATGTGGATATGGGTATGAAGAAGACCTGAGGAAGGTGCAGGGAAAGGAGAATCCAGTATTACTGGAGTAGTAACACTCTTCTGCCTTAACTCTAGTCCTCAGGCAGTTTTGCACTAGACCTGACCTCCTCTGCCCAGGGTCTGTTGGTGGAGAGGGACAGGCAGCTCCTGCCAGGGTGGTGCCAGAAGACAACTCACTGTAACAGCCCTGCTCTGGGCTGCTTCCCAGGGCAGTCATATCCAAGGCTGCTTTGATCACTGAAACCAAAACTGTTAAATATTTTGACAGAAAGGGCTGAAACAAACAATTTCTGCTCTCTAAAATGTATGCTCTTCCAGCTGACACTCTTTACAGTGAAACCACATTCTATGTAAAATGAACTATTCACCTGAACAATTTCTTCCTATTCTTTAATTCTGGCACTTCTCTCTTGTGAAACTCAACTTCACAGAGACCAGCAATATTCTCTTAAAAGACTTATGTAAAAAACTATAATTTTCTGAAATCAGACAATCAGAAATGAAACTGGAAGTTTCCTCTGTACAATGCAGTATGTATGAGAACGTATTAACCCAGTGATACAAACAATAAGAATCTTCTGAGCTGTGTACTACTTGCATTTCTCCATACTAGAGCTGATTTTTCTTTCTACAGTGATAGATTTCCTGCAAGATTACACAAAATCGGCAATTTGGCTCCCCTCATGCCCAGGGAACGTTGCTGTAAGACACATCTATGGACACTAGGTGGCATATTTGTATTATAGCTGTAGGGGGGGGGGGGTATGGAGCTTCATCCAAGTACTCGCTTTAAAAAGTGGTAAATCAAATAGCACCCAAGAACGAATCACTTCCTTTCGAAAGAAAAAGCTTCTACTTAAACATGTTGACATAGTTCTGGCACCGTGTAGCATCAAACACATTCTTCATCAAAATAAAGTGGGGCTGCCTTACAGGACAATTGTGAATCTGACCATAATCGCTTGCAGGTGAAGATAATCACAGAAGAAGTGAGGCTGAAAAGGGCCTCTGCAGGTGATCCATTCCAATCGTCTGCTCAGAGCAGGGCTAGCATCAAAGTCCAGTCAGGCTGCTCAGGGTACCGTCCAGCACATTTTGCCCTCTCCAAAGGCTAAGACCACACAGGTCCCATGGGCTGCTGTCCCCACTGCTCAATCACGTTTGCTGGCAAAACATTTCCCTTTCACCCAAAATTTTCTATGCTGCAAGGGGTTGGCTCTTACCCTTTTTGAAGACACCCCCTTCACCTTCTCTCCTCCCAGCTGAGCATTCCCCAGGCCCAGTGTGCAATTGCAAAGCACGTGATTAGGCAACGTGAGTTATTAAGCATGAATTTTCATGATGTGGTTACAAGGAAGGCCCACGAGATGTCAGCAGCCTTCCCAGTCCTGTCCTAGCAAGAGCAATGCTGTGGGTCCACGGCATCCTGATGGGATGGGAGTCAACCTTCTTCAAGCAAGAACTTGAGACTGTCTACAGAGGTACCACAGGAGGTAAGTAAAAAGGGGGAGCTATCAAGGAGAGGTAAAAACATGGGATGGTGAGGAAAACAGGTGAGGACAATCACCGCTTTGTCCATCTGCTCCAAAGCAGTGGGGAAAGCCTTTGAGAAGCTCTTTAGTTCTAAATACCCCCTTTCCTGGTCAGGCATATCTCTTGTGCAGTTCCAAGTGGGAGGAGAGGGCTGGGGTTTATCTAATGAAAGCTGGACAGTTTTGATCGCTGAAGCCCAGGCAAGGACTCATCTCCTCCCTTTGAGGTCTCTGGCCACTCAGCACCTTTGTACATGGCCCTGTGTCATCCAGCTAAGCAAGGAAGACATGTAAACATAGGGAAAAAACTGGGCTTGACATTTATTGCTGGAAATACTTTTAGAGGCCATATAGGATGAGGAAGAGAAATACCTGCTTTTCCTTCTGCCAAGACACATGGTAAACAGAAGCTTTGATTTTTCATGTCAGAGCTCTTAAAAGGGTCGTGACCAGTAACTCATTTTCTGATTATTTTTTCCCTGTGTAGTAGAAAGGCAGAAATATATAGATTAGACCCCTGTAACATGAGGATGAAAGAGAGAGAGAGAAGCCAATAACCCTGTGGTCTGTCCCCTAAAACAATTCTGTCCTGCAACACTCAGGCATTGCAGGACACCAGGTAAACGAACTGCCGCAGGTTAATGGCACAATTAACAAGCATATCAAATTAACGTGCAAGGGTATTTTGGTGAAGTCATGGAAAGGATGATGTTTTCCCTGCTTTTAAGGCAGCTTAGTCCACATGGCACAGAAGAAGCTCCTTCTATTCTGCCGATGATACAGCATCGACGTAAAGCTGAGGATCTTACTCTGCCTTTGCTGGGTGACACTCTCCTCTTCCCCCCCACCATGATTTCAAGGGGAAAAAACGGGGTAGAAAATTCAGGAATGGTGGAATTCCACCACATGGCAACAGTTGGATTTATTGCAGTGTGCTCAGGAAAAAAGGACATGTAGAGAACCCAGCAGGAAGGATTCAGTCCTCTTGATGCCACCATGTTTGGCCACTCAAATACTCAGAGACACCTCCCTCCTTAACTTGAGGACAAGCCCATCACCAAGGTCATCTTCAAGCTGGGTACCCTGACTTTCTGATGGTGTGGATGGGTGAGACCACCCAGAGCATCAATAAAAGCAAAGCAGTGGAGGCTTCATGCACATACCAGGCACTGGTAACTAAAGAATAACCCCAGTGTGGTCTTTTTTCAGAAGCAAATAGCACATTTTTCCTCGAGTAACTGACAGAAGAGAGGACACCTAGCTGTTCATTGCGCTGGGATACAAGAGAAGGGATTGTAACAAGTCTTCAGTGCTGTCCTGCTCCCACTGACAGCAGCAGACATTCAAGCAGATTAACGGAGCATCTTTACAAAGCCAGTGCTAAGCTCCTCTGGCAAAAATCCCCCAAATAAGGGTTCTGGTGTTTGTTTTTCTAATATTTTGAGCAGAGTGGAGAAAGCATGAAGAATGAGGTTTGCTGCCTAAGGACAATGTATTTACTTAGTTATTGATTTTGAAGCTGCCAAAAAATCAAAGGGTGGCAACAAATCAAAGCCCCCATGTAGTGTAATGGTGATGACAGGCCAAGCATATTGTGTTCTGAGGGTAAACATGCCAACCATGAGCTCCAGGAACACACGGGACAACTACAAAGTACTGAAGCAAGAGGACCGAGAGCCCTGGCATCAGGATGTCAGACTTCATGAAGCCTCTTTTAAGTACAGGAAGACACAGAGGGTTCCTGTTTTTCATGGAGAGGAATTTCCAGTGAAAAATCAGCTCTTTTTTTACCCCCTTTGTCTCCACACCCCAAGCCTATCAAGATCACTGTCGCTTTCTGTTTTTCGGTAATTTTTCTGCCGCATTTTCCTGCCTTGTGTTAGCATCTGAAATACACAACACTCTGCTGGTATCTGGGTCATCAACACTGAGAAGGGGAATCCCATTATTGTCTCTCCTTGTACTTGAAATGAATGAATTTGAACAGTCAGCTTAGGTTTGGCTTCAGACACTGATATTACCATGACGAGCCCCTGCCACCCGTGTGCAAAAGCACTTAGAAGCCTTTCATCCCAGCCAATGCAGAGGCAGGCTGATGACATCCCCCAGGATATTTGGGAGCCCAGGGCACTGCGTCTCCGTCATCACTGCTACCGCCTTTGAATATAGATGTATTCAGTGAGAATATTTAGCATTTATTTGGTTTACCCAAAGGGCTACACTACGTACCATCAGATCCTAGCTGCTCTGCAGACTGAGAAACAAGCAACCACCACTAACTGGGGAAGCTGCAAAACCTACAGAAGTTAAGAAAGTGTCTCCCTTCCTCTACTTCAGCTTTGGGTGAAGCCCAAAGCAAGCAAACATCAGTTCTGTTTCAAAAATAAGAAACTGTGCTCTCAAAGGTTACCTCTATGATCTGTGCTACTCTTCAGTCATGAAAGAGCATCTATCAGCAGGAACACTTCTGCCTCGCACCGTACGGGTAGTCAATACTGAAGTAATTAAAGAGTATAAATTCAGGAGTGCAGAACAGCAGAGTTACAGAGCTGCTGTGTGACTCGCAACCGTGGCACGAACTAACTCTGGCCAACTGCCTCAGCCTGAGCTGATACTGTGACTCAGGACACATTATGCCTTTTCTTCAACTACACCTCCGTGCATTCACAAGAACATCACTTAAAACTATCAACTGCTGTCTGAAGAAGAGAGAAGTTGCAAACAATACTGAGACCTCAGAACCTTTGGTTCCTATCTTCATGAACTGCAAGTGTATTTTAAATCATCATTTCTCACTGAAGTTATGAAATCCTCAGTATCTAAATAACCTTTCAACAGAACAAAAAGTGCTGGTGCATGGGCACATGTAAAAAAGTAATTTAAATTAAATGATTATGCTGAACTAGTGTAACAACATTAAACATTCTTAGTTTTAACGTGGACACGAGATCCTCAGTTTCTCTACGTAAGCTGAGTTACATCAAAACAAGGGATGTTAATTCTTAATAAACACACAGTATTTACATATACAGGCATCTTAAGAGCAAATCATCAGATGACAGTCAATGCTTCATAGTTGCTATTAAAACTAAGCTCTTTTTTCTAGCACTGTGATAGAGGCCCATTTCAATAGGCTGTAACTGAGTCTCAGATAGGAAAATAACTGGAGTGTGAAGGCATAATTTCTTGAACCCTTCAGCCTTAACCCCATTTCCTTGTCTAACTATACCTCTGAAGCAGTGGTGTGCAATCAACTGCAATTTGGGTGATCTGCGTCCAAATTCACACCTTCTACCTACGCAGAAAACCACTCCTGCAGGTCCTTCTGCAGAGGGGCTTGGTTGTGCTCAGTCCCACAGTCACTGACAGGATGGGGACCAGATTGCAGGCATCCTGCCCCTGGGACACACATCCTGGGAAGATGTCATGACCACCGTGCCCCAAGGCTATCGTGCAAGAAGGTTGGCTTGGGAACCACATTTTGGCTCCAAGCCCCAGGCCTCTCCTGGCACAGGATGGTTTTATTCAGAGGTGCAGCCTTGGTATATGCCCATAGATCCCTGATATGTAGACCTCTGATATGAAGACAGAAAAGCAAGAATTGACAATTTCTTAGAATCAAATGACAAGTGATTATCTCCACTTCAAAATGCAGCAATTACTCTTTTGGGACTTGATACTTTACACCTCACAGCATGGGGCTCTGCATGTGAACCAAGCTATGCATACGTCCATCCATTCACAGGCCAAGACTCAGAGTCTACTGTAGAAAAGAGACAGTACTGCTGTAAGACAGTAAACTGATTTTTTTTCCATTTTAAACCATCTTTATGCACTCATGTTAAGACACCCAGGTCTATTCTGGTGTTAAGAAGGGCTGTGGAACAAACAAAGTTGCTCTTCCCCCTGTCAGGAAAAGGTTTGCCTCCCATTTTCCTCAGTATTCTGGGCCTCTATTACACAGTAACATATTTTATTACAGCAAAAACCAAGACTTTGGTTTTATCCCTCTTGTCCTGTAGCAACACCCAGCAGTCCGGATCAGCAAGAGATGAGTGTCCTTCAGGAGCAGTCAGTAAATGTAAATTTAGCAAAGAGCACTTATCAAATATAAATACAGGGTCTGTGCTCTCAGGATTATGTGATTTTCTCTTGCTGCAGAAAAATCCACATGAAGATGAAATCCTAAATTTATTTTTCAGCTGCATGACAGCGAGATGCATGTGGCTGGTGGTGTACAGCCTACCATCAGCACACAGGTGTGATTTACTGGGATGTTAGGATGTGTAAAACCAGAAACACTGCTAAACTAGGGCAAATGTGTCTGCTGGAACCCTGAGCCTCTAAGGACAGGGACCCCAGAGCCGTGCTAGTGCCCTGTTCAATGCTGCTCTACCTTCTGAGCCAGGTTTTTTTCCCAGCTGTCCAGCTTGAACCTCCCAAGTCACAACCTGGGGTGGTTTCCCCTCATTTTATCCCCCAGTGAGAAGCTCAGCTCCATCACTTGTGTTACCCGCTTCCAGGCAGCGGTGGGTGGCAATGAGATCCTTCCCTGAGCTCCTTGGCCAGCTGAAGCAATTTAATTTTTTTCCTTTGGTGTATATTTCCCTCTCCCCTTTGCTCCAAACTGCCTCTGCCTGAAGCATTTATCTTAAATTAATTATCAAGGAGCTTTATGCTGCAGAGGAACGTCATTTTTGGCCTCCACCGGGACTTGTGACTTTTTCTTCTGAAAGCCCAGGAGCATGAAGACATGGTCCCTGCCAGATCCGTGACTCATGCTCTTCTATGATATTAGCACAAGTTTTATACATACAATACTTCTCCCTTCCAGTAAATATTTGGATTTGCAGCTCTCCCTGTACTTGCACACTCGCCAGCTGTGCCTGCCTCCCAGGACGGCCACTACTGGTATTACTTCATTAAGGTTACAGACAATTAAAGCTAGGTTAGGAAATTCAGAGGTGACTTTGCACTCTACCTTCATAGGAGCAAGCTGGATGGGAGTGATGCATGAGGGATCCACCATAGGCTTCGGCCTGTTGGCCGTGTCCGCCAGCAAGCTGTGCCACTGCTGAGGCAGGCCCGTGAACTTCTGCTCCCGGTGGTCAAAGCCAGTGTGAACCCGATGCTCAAAGTTAGAGGGGCCAGAAATTTCAATCCTTTTCTTCTTCTTCCCGAACATGGTGGAAAAATCTGCAGAAGTCATAAGGAAATAAGTAAGAAAAGGAGGAGAGAAAAAAACCCAAACCAACAAAAAGCCTTTATGCTTTGTTGCAACCTGTAGACATCGTCTCTGCTGCACTTTTAATTTAATAGATGTTATTAGTCAAGTATCTACATGAATCTTACTCCACATATACAGTCTGAGATTTATGCATCAGATCTTAAGAAATGAAGCCATTCTCTAATCTACATATGTTCATAATACCGTATGAAACAAGGAAATGCCTCTGTTTCCTGGAGAGAAAGCCCCAGGTCCTCCTTTCTACTCCTCTCCCTGCTGACCTGCTCGTGCTGCAAGGTGCGTCCCACAAAAGCTCGTGGCCCTGCACTCTCCCAGCTGCAGCAGCACAGAGCTTTCCTCGCAGGACAGCACACAGTGTAAGAGGAGAATGGTGCCCCAACATGCCACCAGAGCAAACGTACCAGATCCTGGAGTAAAGACAACCCACCCCAGCTGAGGGCCAGGACCTGCTGTATTCCTACCTAGATCTCATCCAGCATCAGTGAAAGGGGAATTTATTCCTAGGCCATTTCAGTGATGCAAACAGATGGAGAACTCAGATCTAATTATAACCTGGTCTAAGCGCCTTTTATCTGCATTCATAAAGGGTCCTGCTTAGAAATTATATCAGGTATCACCTGCTACAATAATCACATTTACACAGCTTGACTTCTCCTTCGGGAGGGAAAAAATTTGCCATGAGAGCCAC
The DNA here is from genome assembly GCA_025331215.1 of Actenoides lindsayi. Taxonomy (NCBI): domain Eukaryota; kingdom Metazoa; phylum Chordata; class Aves; order Coraciiformes; family Alcedinidae; genus Actenoides; species Actenoides lindsayi. The sequence continues at coordinate 25,262 of WTSP01008556.1, forward strand.
ATGCCCAATGTAGCTGGGTTCATGCCTGGGTGGGTGCCGCTTGCTGCCTCCTGCCCAGCAGACTCAGATGGGATTCATTACAGTGACAACCCTACTCCTTTTAAGGTCCAGGAGAAAGGATCAGCTCCTTTGGGCTTTGTGGATGTGGTGCAGAGAAGAGGGGAGTCTATCTGATGCTGTGCAAGCATGGAGTTGGAGGCTGTTGGAGGAAATACAGCCTTCCCAGCTTGTGCACTGCTGGACAGACCTGGGTGCCCAGTAAAGCTAATCACTACAGCACTTACGCTACAGAAAGTGAGCTCTTTGATCAGCTATGTTGCTTGGTATTTCCTGACGAGAGCGGGTTTGTTTTGCCCCTGCTGCGGAGCCCGGGGAAGGCAGCAGGAGGGTTTGCAGGGCACATCAGCAGGTAGCTGGGGCAAGAGAGTTTTGGGGGACAAAGTGGAAGGAGGCATGAACTGCAAACTGAAAGGGATGCTTACTCTACTGGCACAGGAAATAGCCAATTTGGATTAACCCTTGGGTATGGTGGGTCCCGCCTTAAAACAAAGTGAAGCCCAATGGTTATATTGAGGCAAGGTTCAGAACTGGCTTTCTGAAGGACTCCAGAAGCCTACTGCATAAGGCAAGGAGAAACTCCTGCTCCCAGGGAAATGCAGAGAGGTCCTATTGCTTTTCAATGAAATACTGTCTTGACCTGGCAAAGTTCTGTGCTTGCTTTCTGCTGTCTCAAAATAGACCTCCACCTTGATCTCATGGCCATTTCAAGCAGAGCTCAGTAAGCCCTTGAACAGCCTCTGTCTGAAATAGCACCTGGGTGAGGAGGCCAGCAGCTCTGTAATACTTTTGTATCACAGGAGAGACTCACAGAATGTTAAGGGTTGGAAGAGACCTCAAAAGATCATCTAGTCCAACCCCCCTGCCAGAGCAGGACCACCTAAAGCAGGTCACACAGGAACGCGTCCAGGCTCAGCTGTAAAAGTGCTGCCCTGACTTTATGATTCAGGAGGTGGACAGGAGAAGCTCAGGGAAGAAAATACACTTGCGTTGCTGCTGCTGCAAAAAGAGACGGGATGATAAATTAGGTATTTATTCCACCCTCATTCCCTTTTACTAGTTTATTTAAAGATCAGGTCCATTATTTGAAAATTGATTGCTGGCTGCTTTATAAGTCCCCCCTGTATATCTGCAGGTGATGATGTTTCTCCTGTGCCTATTTTCATCAGATGGCTCCTGTTGGCCTTTCTTCACCAGTCTCATCTTCCACATTTCCCTCTGACTTTCTACCCTTCTCTGTACTCCCTCCAAATGTCCTGCCCTTTTGACAGTCGCGCTCCCTCTCTGTTAAGCTGCGTATCTTCCTCACCTTCCTCTTCTAAAACCTCTATCACCTTGATATGTGGCCCTTTTTTAACTTCCAGCATCATGACCTTTTTATTTTTCTTGTTTGGTACCTGATGGCACCTACAGAAATGTTTCCAGCTTAACCCAAAGTCATCATGGTTGGTCTCTGCTCAGAGATTAATTATTTTCAAGGCTCAAGCAGCAGCAGACATAAGTTCAGGTAGTAGCTCGTATTCACTGCTCATCCATGGGGCTCCACAAATCGCAGCCAGCTGCAGACCAACGACACTGGATTGATTTCATTCACCCTCTGGGATGTGAATCTATGAGACCTATTGGAGTCACATTTTAAACTATCAGCTCTAGACATGTAGCTCTTCATTTGATCAACGCCAGTACTCGCAGGGCTTCCTGGTGGACTTGCATCCTAATGCAGCTGTTGGAGGCTCAAAGTTCTCCAGAGCCCCAAACAACATCAGTTAAATAAAAGTACAACAGCTGGCATATTGCCTTTTTAAAACATACAGCAAATTCAGTCTACAAGGTACTGCTCTTTTGGTTTTAAATTGCTCTTTGATACATTGTGCTCTCCTGTTTTAATACTACTGCAGCTAGAAGCAAATGTGAAATTTGACCGGGTGGAACCTTTACTTTCTCAGAAGAATATTTTAGTCTAAAACTGATGCCAAGGCCACATTTTTGCACAGGGACGATGTCTGAGGTCTGGATAGTGGGACTTCCCCCCCCCGCCCCACCTTCTGACTGCAACTCATGCTTAGATCAGCTTAAATTGACCGTGAAGCCATAGCAGGAGAGACAGCGACACTGGCACCTCGCACAGCAAGGGATGGGTTCAGCCATGCGGGCAAACACAGCCATGCTCTGCATCTCGGTGGCCAGAGAACAGCTCCTGTGGGGCTGTGCCTGCAAAAGGTGACCAGGAAACCTAGCTGATGGCAGCCCCAGGCCATGCTGCCTCTGCCCCAGCTCTGTGAATGGCTGCTTGGTGCTACTGGAAGGAGCAGAGCCTCGACCGGCTCATGAGGATATCAATAGTAAACGCTGTGCACCGTTGCTTTGCTTCATCAGCCAGCGAGTCCTCTCCATGTCACTGCAAAACTGACAGCCTCTTAACGTGGTCGCTTTAATAATTGTAATCTAGATACACAGCAATCACAAGGAAACTTCATTTCCCCTGATTTCTTCTAAAGAATGGGAATGATTGTTTTACTTAGCTGTCTGAGGATGAGGGTTTAGGGGAGCCAACCCTGTGAAACCTCTTGTTCCTGGCTTGTAAGAGCCCTGATTCAGTCTCCATTCATGTTCTTGGTCCTCAGGCCTCCAAAAAAGGAGAGAGTTGTGGTTTTTTTGCCATAGCTTTATTCATACAATACCAAAAAAAATAAAGTATTTACTCATTTAACTAAATGGGGAGGTAGAAAACATACTGGACAACTGAATAAATGAGAAAACTCTCCCTGCTTATTTAGGAACAAGAAGTACTCAAGTGTTCTGAAGAGAAATGATGGATCTTTCCAGGAAGCTGGATCATGTGCATGCAAAGTGTTATGAAAGAGTACAAAATGTATGTGAAGTCCATTCAGGCATCTATCCAGTCTGTGTCACAGAAACCAGCAACCCTATCTGTTAAGAAACCCCAGTTTCCTAATGGAATTAGCTACTAAAAGACCCCCCAAACAATGAGGGAATCACCCGCATTTAGCAGAGGCAAAGAGAAGTGTCCAGAGGGCAGCTCGGGGGAGCTGCCTGTGTGGGTGGCATCCTCACCCAATCCTCCCTGTGCCAGAGCATTCAACCTTGACTTAATTCCTCCTGACAGCCTCCAACGTACTGCTGATTGTGCCAGGTCTCTCAGCAAATGCCATCTCTCTGTCCAGCTCCTCAGGCACCTACCCCCCCAGAACAAGAGGAAATGAGAGATATCGTACTCAGCCTGCATTGCTATCTCTGTGGGGATGAGCACAAACAGGAGGTCTGTCCTGTACTTGCACGTGATTTGCCAATGAACAGTCTGGGTGATTTCAACACCACCTACGTGGTGCAAGGTGATAGCCACCAAGAGAGGGCTAGAGGATACTGTCCTAACAACAGCCACCATAGATGGCCATGGGCTTCAGCTAGCTTTCTGGGAGGAAAAAAAACCAGGACTCATCATTCTGTGGCTTCAATGGCGTATTTCCATAGAAAGATTTTACTTACCCTTGTGCTGGAATGATGTACAACATTCATTTTGTGTTTGTAAATAGGTTTGAAGGAAATGATCCTTCAGTCACAGCAATGAATAATGACAGCAAGAGACCAAAATTACCTGGAGAGTTGGTCGGACAGGAATCTAATGAAGTTGAACAAGGGCAAGTGTAGGGTCCTGCACCTGGGGAGGTATAACCAGTGCACCAGTGCAGGTTAGGGGCTGATCTGCTGGAAAGCAGCTCTGTGGAGGAGGACCTGAGAGTCCTGGTGGACGATGAGTTCACCATGAAGGCCAAGAAGGCCAATGGTGTCTTGGGGTGCATTAAGAAGAGTGTGGCCAGTAGGTTGACAGAGGTTCTTCTCTCCCTATACTCTGCCCTAGTGAGGTCAGATCTGGGCTCCCCAGTTCAAGAGAGATGAGGAAATACTGGCGAGAGGCCAGCAAAGGGCTATGAAGATGCTGAGGGGACTGGAGCATCTCTGTAATGAGGAAAGGCTGAGAGACCAGGGGTTGTTTTGCCTGGAGAAGACTGAAGACTGAGAGGGGATCTTATCAATGCTCATCTAAAGGGTGGGTGTCAAGAAGATGGAGCCAGACTCTCTTCAGTGGTGCCCAGTGACAGGACAAGGGGCAACAAGCACCAACTGGAACACAGGAAGTTCTGTCTGAACATGAGGAAAAATTTCATTACTTTGAGGTTGACAGTACACAAGGAACAGGCTGCCTAGAGAGGCTGTGGAATCTCCTTCTCTGGAGAGATTCAAAACCTGCCTGGATGTGATCCTGGGCAACCTGCTTCAGGCGACCCTGCTTTAGCAGGTGGGTTGGACTAGATGATCTCCAGAGGTCCCTTCCAACCCCTACCATTCTGTGAAAGGCAAGTCTGTTCTTAAGCAGGAGAGTCAGGAGATAAGTCTGTGTTCAGCTCAGGGCTGTGATGCTGAAGGGCTCTGTAGATACAGGTACCCAAAACCTTTTACAATGACAGTATTTTTGTTATTCAAGCTTCTGCCCAAGAAAGGAGCACCACCAGCTCCCTGGCTGCAGGGAGCAAAGTAATGCTGAAGGGGTGCTCTCAGGAGCAATCACTGCATTTTGCACTTAATGCTGTTTACTGTAGCACCTAACAAATCGAATTACATGCTAATCAGCACACCCTGCCTATTAGATCTATGCCAGACTTGGCTCCTTTGCATTTCACTCCCTTCTATGCACACAAGTCGTTCACTGAGCATCCCACTGCCGTGGACTCACGGACTGGTCCAAATTTCACACAGGACCTTCAACAAGAGATCATGCAGAGAAAATGCCTCGTGTCCATGATACCATGCAAAGTGTTTAACATGGACCAGAAAAGCAAATCCACTCTGCCATCCACTGAAACACTGTTGTGCTGCCTACCCTCCACAAATTAAGGTAGTTTTCCAGCAAGAAGCATCCTACAGCTCTAGTCTGGAGCAAGAGGACGGCAGTACTATTTTGGATGGCAGGGGAGCCCCATTCAGGTTCTCCCATGAGGGCATCTGTGCTCAGCGCAGGATTTCCAGCAGTAGCCTTCCCACAGAAAGTTAAAGCTTTGTGCAGCTCACAGCCCTGTGCTCACTGTTCTCTTGATCTAGACTTCCAGCTTTTAGACTGAAAGAACAAATTTTTGCATTTTCACCACGTAAAACCTGAAGCAGTTGGAATAAAAGGAAAAAAGGATGCCTTCAATCCTAAGGTTAACTGTACTCTGAACCTTTTATCGTATCCTAAATGAGTGATCTAGTCAATCCACCAAGTAAGAGAGGTCTGCTCAACTCCACCTGACTTGAGTGACAGACTGTTCCCAATGAAAAAGTCAGAGCCACATTTTTCTTCCCCTCCCAGTAGCTATTCTTTTAGGTTGTGAAGTTGGAAGGACTCTTGTGTTATTTTTTTTTTCCTTGTCATTTTAAAAACTATTGAAGAGTCCCAGATGCATCTACTAAGCACCGACAGTGGCACTTGCCATCCCAGCTGACCCCACAGACCACACTGAGAAGAAGGCTGTGAAATTCTGCTGCGCATAAAAACATGTAATAACCTTAATAAAGTTACTAACTAGAATGACAAAGTGAAATGGGTATGTTTACTTAAAACCTGAGCTTTTAACGATTGTGTACCATAGCTACATAAGCCGACTTTTTTGTTGTTGTTTTTAAATTGCAGCGTTTCAGCAGCCAGATGTCGTGTCCCACTAAGCCAAGGAAATCATCTGTGCCCAGCGACAGTGCCTGCTGCTAACCCCGCTGCCCCGGCAATTCTGCAAGCATTTCTTCAGCACACCTTTCTGCTGCTTTAGCATGGGGCTAGGCTGTGAATATTCCCTGCAGAAAGGCTCAGCGTTCATTGTCTGCCTCAGCCCAGCGACGCGTTTGCTTTTTAAACAACTCGCAATTAGTTCATTTTCAATTAGGAAGCACACATCGCGTTAAGCCCATCAGCTTGTATTTTTCCTGCAGGGATTCCCTCTTCCCTCTGGTTCCTCTGCTGAGCAAGCAGCAGCAGAGCCCTTTTCCCTGGGGGACTGGTGTGCTATTAGCATCTGAGAACTGCCTTTCTGCACACTGAGCATCATCTGCAAGCCCCAAGCTGGGGGGGTGGGGGGTGGGTGTGCAGCAGGGAGGGCACAAACACCCCCCCCCCCCCCCCAACCCCCCCCCCCCCCGCCGCACCACCATGCCATTTAGACCACCACCGCAGCCACCCCGCCAAAACACACACACAACGGAAGACCACACTAACAAA